>MU831833.1:0-101980 GCA_029204225.1 Diphasiastrum complanatum | reverse complement strand
TGGTACCCAAAGGTACATAAGACAAAAGAAAGTACAAAAAATGAGGAGCATTGTCCGCATACCGACTTATTTACTAGTAAAAGAAAAGAACTAGCATATCTATCTCTCTATCTCTAAGAAGAAGTATCAAAGCTTGACCTCCAGCTTGTGAGGGTACAAAGCAAGAGCTTGACCACCTGCTCTGCGGAGAGAGAGAGAGAGAGAGAGAGAGAGAGAGAGAGAGAGAGAGAGAGAGAGAAAGCTTTATTAATGTCTTTTGAGGCCAACTATAAGACCGACTAAGTACATCTCAAGTATGATAAATACTAAAAGGAGCATATAAATGTCTCCAGAAATAGAAAATTACTAAATAAAAATTATTAGCCAATTAAAACTAGACAGATCTCTGCTCTACTCTCATGATAAGAAGATTTGAGAGACTATACAATGGGGTACAGTCACTACAGTGTAGCTAAAGTTGTACAACAACAATCAAAACTCGATGATAGATCATGTCACAGGACCCCTGCTAAAGAAAGTGCAAGGATAGATGATAATGCAAGTACTAAAGAGGAAACAGTGGGCCTGCTCGCAGTAGCTCCAGATCTACAAAGTCTCCTGGTAGCCATAAAGTGTGGTCTGGAAGCAATACGCTGTCGTATCTTATTGCATTGAAAGGTCAACTTATATGATGGTTGTGTCAGCCGTGAAGGTATTTGACAATCAACGTTTACAGTACACGTATGGTATTCATAGGTTATATCCTGTTGGCCACTTGTTGCATCTGCTTTCCGACATTCATGGTTATTTAATATATGATCTGGGGTTCTATAGGTCTTATTGCATTGAGAGGTCAGCTTATATGATGGTTGTATCAGCCGTGAGGTATTTGACAATCAACGCGGTACAAGTATGGTATTCATAGGTTATATCCTGTTGGCCACTGGTTGTGTCAGCCATGGGTATTTGACAATCAAAGTTTACGGTACACGTATGGTATTCATAGGCTATATCCAGTTGGCCAGTTGTTGCATCTGCATAGCCTAGGATGTATTTCCTTGGTGGTTGCTTCCTGGATGGTACACAAGATCCATACAGTTGACTTGAGCTCTATGCATCTTTTCTGAGCCAATTACAACAGTCGGGGATCGTTGGGAATCTGTTTGCTGGTTCAAGGCATGTCATACTCAAATTCATTTCCGCTTGTATATGGCATGTATGGCCCATATTGAAAACGTGTTTTTCCTATTTGGAGTGGGCACCTACACATATATTGTGTTTTTTAGTATGCCACTTCCAATTCACATATGTACAGAGCTCTGAGGGGTCTATTGCTGCTAATATCACATGGCATATGTGGGATGTCTCTGTTGACTGTGCTTCTACAGGTGGGTGGCATCTTTTTCATGACATACATGAGCCAGTGCGTGTGCCATTCACTTACGCTACAACCAAACTCGTAACTTCTAGCATTGGACGTTTCTATCAAGTGTTTCTACACGAATATTCTAGAACTACATAAGCATCATCAGTGAGACATATGCCTTTGTATCTGGGTGTGCTTGCATAGCTCCAACCTGATGACATCTTCTTTGTCTGTCACAACAACTATTACCAAGCATGTATGGTCACTTCCGATGGATTACTATTATTAGAAACTCCTGGACTACTATTATATCTAGATGGCATGCCTCATCTATTAGCTCGTCTTTCAGCTTGGGATGCTTCTCGTTGAGAAAAAGGTTCTTGTTTACGCTGTTATGTGACATTCCTGGCCCATCAGATTGGCATGGTATGTCAGTGTATGCAGCAAAGTTCTCCATAGTGATGCATTCTTCTGGTTCTCTTGGTCCATTCAGATTGTTGTTTGAGCCATGGTTGAGCAAACATACATCCCATTTGTTCCATACATACATTTTGTAAGCTGCTAGTTCAGCATATTTTGTAGTACATTCGATACTATATGCATTTTGCAGCGAATTTACTTTCCCATAGTAAAATTTTCTTTCAGCCAACACTGGGGACACTGCCTTCTAAAGAAACCCACATTCTCTAAAGGGACCATGAACCACCAATAGGAGCTGGCTTACATACATCCCAAGGTAGTTGTATAGGTCAGGAATCTTATACAAAAGTTCATAAGAATGGTGTCAAAGGTGTAAGGAAAGTCCACACTCTATTCTCCAGCAACCCATGACCAACAGTCTCCTTCCTTGCTCTATTTTCCAATTGCCTCTTTTCTCCAAGCAGCAAGATAATGGGAACTGAAAAATAACAGAAAATAGAAGAAACAACCTTTTGAGACTTTGCAAGTTCACTGATGCTGTGATTCCAGTCTCATGTCTTCTATCTAGGGATGATGTCAGAAAATGCTGAATATTACTCTGAACATCCAACCAATCGAATCAATGAGCCGGAGAAATATTTTCTACTTGCAAGGCCCTTACACAAGTAAACAAATGGGTGTAAAGAATGAAGATTTTGAGAGTATCTATTGAATTCATATCTGTGTTGCAGCGGATCGCGATCCGCTGCAAAAACGTTCCGGATTCTGCGATCCGGAACGTCAACAATCCGCGACCGAGATCGCAATTTTTTTTTTTTTTTTTTTTTTTGTGGAAAAAGGAGTAATGGCCAATTTTTTTTTTTTTGAGTTTAATACTAACTAAACCATAATTGAATGGTGGACATGCTTTTCCAATAGATATCAGAAATCAGTTTTGAATGGTGTTCTGATGCCAATGGTTTGCAGATCTACTAATTCCCTTTTCTGTTAGAAAATGATAGAAAGAGTTAGAAGGAGCCTTCCTTAGACTGGCGGGAATTGTATACTTCTTTTGGAATAGCTGAAACAGGGGGTTTGGGGGGCGGTAGCCCCCCGAGAAGCAGGGGGTCCGGGGGGCGGTAGCCCCCCAGTGGGGGGTTTGGGGGGCAACGCCCCCCAACGCCCCGACGATAAGGCCTCTTCATGATTTGGCCTTCCAACTCCCCGAGTGAAAACACACTTTTTGGTGTTTCGCACCCGAAACAGTCGGCAAACTACACAGTCATAATGCTCTCAATAAGAGCTTTCATCTGATACCCATATTGCCTAAAAAAATTTCAAAAAAAAAAAACCATTCTGCGCGATTCTGGGAAAATCCCGAAACGCGATTCTGAATCGCGATTCAGAATCGCGGTGCATCTATGCCTGAAACCATCTACTAATGTCCAAATTTCTGAAACCATATGAAAATGCAGCCAGTTTTCTTAAACCATCTACTGATGTCCAGATTTCTAATCAATGTAGCCTGCAGCCATCTGAAACCAAGCAACAGATCTGCATAACAATTGCTTTTTTGATATCCTTTCACATGATACCCATATTGGCAACTATACAAAAAAAAAAATTGCGTTCCAGGAAACCCTAATGGGAAATTCCGGATCGCGTTCCGGAACGTGGACTGCAACCTTGATTCATATACACTTACACAGTAATTAGTCTAACTAGGAACCATAAATAATTTGAATCTTCTAGCTATCTTAGACTTCACTTACCTCTATGTGAACCATGATTGATACTAATGCCTGAATAGAATATATACACAGCAGCAACCAGTCTAACTATAAGCCCAATAATTCCAATGCTGGGATTGAAACTATCCGGCATTCTAACTTACAAATTACATTAAAGACTGAATCATCTCAGATCTTTTTGGATTCTAATCTTCTAGCAGTCTGATGGTATATGTAAATCCTAATCGATTTGGATTTTTGGGGATTAATTACTATTTGGTTCAAAACTCTAGTGTACTATGGTAGGTAAACTCTGGGGTGGGTAGTATGGTATATAGAGTAGTCTATGTGAAAATTTATAGACAGTTGACATCTTCAAACCTAAGAAGATTTATTCGTTACAATCTAAACTTTGATTGTTTACAACCTCTAGAAAAATTTATTCTTTCCAATCTTTTTTGGATCTTGAAACAGCTCGATTTGAATCTTCCAAGGAGAGTTTGAATCAGTTTGAATGAAATCACAATTTGAATTCTATGGAAACCATGAAAAATATTACAAGAAGATTCTATTTTTGTGCTTTGAGCATATAAGTCGTTGGATGATATAAAATCCTGTAAAACACAGAAGCATAGTTGTCCATGACAAAGAAGAATGATCAGGCATGTTGCTCACCTTTAATGCTAACAGCAAGGTGATTGTTTCTAGGCTGTGTTGCCCACGGTCAACATAATCACCCAAAAAGAGATAGTCGATATACCTGATCACAGAATCCAAAAAGGGTGAAAAAACTTCCCTTAACAACAATATTATGATACTAGCAAGCTGTTCTGATAACAATCATAAGGCTACAAAACTGATAATGTACAACCATGAACAAACAAATCTCAGTCGTGCTTAAAAAGCATAATCTGATGCGAGGAAGTGAGCTAGACTCACACTGGAATGCTTGTTCCTCTTGCCGTGCACAGCAAGGAAAATATGGACAGACTACTTTATGGCAAGCTTCCAAGTGTACAATAAATCTCTAAGAGCCCTATTGATGAAACCTGAATGGCATTGATAACAACAATTTATTTTGGGCCTCTATCATGCATAAGACCTGCATGTATGCATTTTGATATAGGGGTTGGGTGAGCCGCAGGACATCGTAAAAACTGTTCCTTGAGTCCTAACCACTTGACTATCAACTTCGAACGGCTTTCTGGAAAGCATCACCCGCCAATGTTACTGCCAAACATAGCAGCTCTTCTTTTTGTGGATAGGGCTGTTTAACTGATGATATGAATCTATCACTTAAGAACACTGTCTACATATTCTCCATATGAACGTGTAAGAATATATTGCTGCTACCTATGCATGGTTCAAAAGTTTAAGCCAGCCAAAAAATTTCCAATTCACCATTTCTTTTCTAATCTATAGGCGCATCACCACTCCTATAAGTTTCTCAAGATACTGGGCCAGATATATAAACTCAAAAATTAAAAGGCTTTTTCTTGATAAACGCACGTTATATCACCAGCAGTTGATGGAGAGCCATATTCATCAAACAATCGCATGAGATCACCAAACTGACCGTGAAGATCACCAAAGATCTTCACTGGAGCTCTAATTTGTAGAACACTTGACTCCTGGGTGAATAGACGTTCAGCAGCATCACAAAGATCTGAAATTTCACTCGAGTCCATGAAAAACTGTCTTCTAACAGGAGGTTTCCATCCCCGGGGCTTCAACAGAAAAGATAGGACCTATCAAAGGACAGCAACATTGAAATTCAAAATTAGTCATCAATGTCCATCTCTTAACATCCACTCAGGTATGAAAGAAACTCAACTCAAGTCTTCACCTTCTTTTGCAAACCATGGTTGGAGAGTTGTCTATCCAAAAGTTTCCTTGCAGCTTGGCCACTATCAGGTGTCCCATAGCTGACTCGCCGGCCTTCATTCTCAAATTGATCTATTGAAAGCTGTCTTACCAAACCTCCCAAAGCTCCACCAGTCTCTGCAGCCACAACGACCTGCATTTATGTGCAGAAATCATCTTGAGATAAGAAAAGGAAAGCAGATCAATATAAATGATCATAATGCAATGCAATGAAATGTGGACATAATCTGGAATTTACAGTTCAATAGGGCTTTTTCCAAATATGAAAAGAATATATACTGAAGAGCTAGAAAAATATAATAATGACCTTAACTAGTCTATGAATCCTTTGACTACCCATTGAGACCTTTACATTTCCAGCAATTTCTCCTAGCTTGATGCTAGAAGAGATCCAATAGCTCTAGTAAAAGGGCCCTTTTTCATCCTCAAAAACATTAATCATGTTGAGCACTTCTACATACGACTAGTCTCTCAATCACTCAAAATAGAGATTCAAAAATATATTCAATTGTGTGTGTGTTTTTAATGGTTCAATACATTCCTCTATATGTGTTGCATGGATCGAATGTCATGCTTCCAACTATGAATACCATAAGTCGGGCCAGCTCTACATCATTTCAAAATATAAAAAAGTTTTGTTACCGCTCTATGATGAAGTCGGACCTCCATCGAAGCAGTATTTGTTGGCAAAAACACTGAGGAAGATAATGTTGGAGGCTTTCCACCTGGTAAAGCTTCTGCTCCAGTGTCTACTCCAGGACTCAGTTTGCCTATGTCTCCATCCATTTTATGTTGGACAGCTGCTTTTGCCATGGCTGCACTAATAGCTTTCGCTTCCGCAGCTGATGCTTCGACAAGTGACTCCATGCCTTTTGATGCTGTGCTGCAAGTCAAATAGCAAGACAACCAAATTAGCTAATTGCAAACCTAGGCCAGAAACAGCAACTTCAGGTCAGATTACTTTGCCGTGCCACATTCATGACCTTGACAAGAATACCATGCAATACCAGAACGTTTTGAGCAGCTAAAAAAGTTTGCAGCATACCGATGACCAACTGCATTCTCAACACTTATATCCATGGACATATCTGCATTGCCAGGAGCAGCGACAGCACTCATGACCACAACAGATCCATCATTGGAGGCTTCTGATTGATCAGGTCTCAAATGGTTGTCTGCAAGTCCATCCTTTGCTTTGCTAGTTGTAGATGTGTGTAGCTCACTTTCTGCAGAAGCAGTTGCTGCTGCTGCTGCTGCTGCTGCTGCTTGCGAGGCAGCTGTTGTCGTTTCCACAGCGGCTAGATCTTCTGCCACGAGCAAGTCATCAAGCAAAACACCTGAAAAATACAGATGAGCACATTCAAATGAAGTGAATGTTGTTTGATTGCACCAAGCCACCAGTATTGTACAGGAACCTGTCCACCAATAAGTGGCATGTTGCCTTTCCTCTCCTTGAACTCTAATAAGTAGCACAAATGAGGACATAAGAGAGAAAAACTAACTATTACAAACCGTCAAAAAGAAAACTCAGGACGCCTATGAAGTTCAAACCTCAACAACACCCCATTATGGGAGTGGCCAATTTTATTAACTCATCCTCCAGTTCTTTAATTTGCACTTAACCTTGTAAAAGCAAGAGAAACTGTCAAAATACCCATGATTTAATGGGTATGGTTAGAACACACCACCAAACACTTCAATCTGTAAATCAAAAACAATATGGAACATAACATGGTTGTGTCGAACCATGGTTCGAACCACTAGTTCGAATCAGCCCGGTTCGAAATGTTTTTTTGGTTTGAACCGGAAAAAAAAACGGTTTGAACCATTTTTTTGGAATTTTCCAAAGGACTATCACGGGAGTTGGGGCGCACATTAATATGTATGGTGTGGCATTAAAGTTTTGAGTGACGAGTAACAATGATCAATCTTTCTAGTCATGTATGGAAGTTGGTAGTTACTAGCTAATGTCACAATAATATCAGATAGATCATAGATAAAACTGCAGGTAACAGATGGATCAAGAACCCTAAACCACAGGTGACAGGTATTGTTAGGTAACAAGACTCAGGAGTTGGAAGTTGGAAGTTCCGCATCAGGATTCAAATTTCACTATCGATTAATCACGAATTATAATCTACATGTTACCCATTAACACTTGTCCTTGACGTAATCGAAGGGCAGAAATTAAGGAAGTGGGGGGGAAATGTTACGAGCTCGTGACCAGTGCGGAACCCTAGAGAACACAGATAGGTCAGATACCACAGTCAGGGTCGTGTCCAGCGTACACGACCAACAGGGCAAGACAGTGTGAGTAGTGTGCCCCAGCACGGTCCATAGCCATGGCGGGCCTAACACAGTCTAGGGACCCTGTCAGCAGGACAGGGCCCCCAGTTGGGTCCCGACGTGCAGTCGGCCACGTCAGTGACACGTGGCCGACACTTGGCAGCCGCATGCTACCAATCCTCACACTGGGCTAGGAGGGGCTTACTCTATATCAGGGAGTAGGCAAGGTTGGGTGGATCAGTGAGTGTTTGCCCTACTGTAGTGTTAGGATCTATTACACTGGTATCAGAGCCATCTCCATCTTTGGGAGCTTAGTAGCAGCAGTAGAGAAAGCTATCAGAAGATAGGAAAATTCACTCAGATTCTCAGAGAGGAATAGAGGAGGAGAATTGCTGTAGGTGCAGCCTTCAAACTCTTGACATTCACTGAGAATTTACAGTTGTAGGAAGTAGAATTCCTTTTGTAGGTGAATCGCTGGAAAGGCGGCTGTTCATCACTGAGTTCAGAGGGTTCTCTACAGATTTCCCAGCGGAAATAGAGTAGGATATAGCGAGTACATCCATCGCTGTACATACAGGGACCTACCTCTGTTTTCAAAGTGGAATTTCAGTAGATCTGAGCAGATTTTAAGCTGAGATTTCCCAACAGGGCCAGCGCTGGACAGAGAAGAGGGAGGGTGAAGTTTTGCCCTTCTTTTCAGAAATTTTTCGGGTATTCGAGCATCAATTTCTCTTGCTACAGATCAGCAAGCAGGCTGCCACAAAAATTTCAAAATTTGCAAGTGGATTTGGGCTTCAAATCGGGTTTTTCAGAACCAACACAGAAGCTGTCACATCAGCGAGGGGGGGAGAGCAAAAAAATTTCAGATCTTTTGCATTTTTTCCGCCTCCTATTCAGATTCCTCGGAACCACAGGTCTGAAAGCAATTGAGGAAGAGCTGAGAGGGCTTTTCTTGATTCTCTTTGTGGAAGTACAGTTCTCAGAAAGAGCTAAGTTTTTCTTTCCCTCCCTTGTACAGTTGTAAATTAGTCTTTCTGACTTTTTTTTCTTCAGAAGTTAAGGTACCTCTCTTTCAGTTCTGAAAATGACCACTCCTCAGGGACCTGATCAACCCCCAGAGAGAGGCATCGATGAGCTTGAAACAAAAGCCTTGGCTTACAGTAAAGGGAAAGAACCTTCGACCAATGGAAATGGAAGAACAGGAACAGTTCGCCGAAGAACTCGACGAACTGGTTACCAAGGAGCAGTTTCTCCATTTGGTAACAGAAGTGGACGAACTGAAGTTGGCATTAGCCAATTTCAAGTCCAGTGTGGATGACTCGTTCGCTGAACTCAAAGACTCGATTTTGAGTTCCGCGAAAGGAAGCCTTCCCTCCACTTCTCAGTTATCCCCTTCTCCACTTCCATCAGTTTCGGGTGAGACTTTGCGGTCTCACCCCAGTATTTTTAAAGATTTAAAGCCTCCTACTTTTAATGGGGAAGAGAAGGATAGAAATGCAGACATTCTACAAACCTTCCTCAGCAAATGGAAGAGCATTCATACTCTTAAACAGAACCCTGACCATTTGCAAACAATTGAGGCCAGTCTTTCCTTAGGGCCCATGGCCTATAAGTGGTGGTTAAATCTCCAGGAGACTGGGCAGACTCCCCGGTCATGGAAGGCCTTTGAAGAAGCCTTCCTAAGAGAATTCCTACCAGAAAATGAACTTGATAGAGCCTGGGAAGCCTGGGAAAGAACAGTAATGGACAAGTCCATAATCCAATATATCTCGCAGTATTGAGAAGCAATTTTGGATGATTATCAGAAAATCAGAGGGTTTGTCTGTGGCCTCAAAGATGAATATAAAGTAGAGGTCCAGAAAAACTCACCTACTACCCTTGAGCAAGCTCTCAGATATGCTCAAATCTATGATGATTCAGTGGGTAGGAAGAGGGCGAGACAGCAGCCCCTTTCTGAGCAGCTTCCTCAGAAAGACTTTCAATTTAAAAAGAAATATTTAAAAAGAAAGAAAGAAGAAAAAATTAAAAGTGAAGCTCCTCAGAAACGCCCTTCACTCATACAGCCCTTAAAACCAGAAGATTTTGAGAAAGACCCCAAGGGGCCTTTCACTAAAAAAGATAAAAAAGATAAGAAACAAGTTCATCTTGTTCAGACTGTAAGTTTCCCCAGTGACTCGGCAGCTTCCGAGATCAAAGTGTATCATGAAGATCATAAACAGTGTTGCCAGCTGACCTCTGCAATGCTAGCGAGACCCTTCAGCTTTGGGCCACATGACCTAGTATGTATGCACGGGAAAGTTGGTAACCAGTCAGTAAGAGTTATGGTTGATGATGGGGCAACCCATAATTTCATCAACTACACCCTGGTTAAAAAGCTTAAACTTCCAGAAGTACCTAGTCAGCATAGGTACATAGTTTCATTAGCTAAGGGTGAAGATAAAAAAATCTGGGAAACTATGGTAAGTAACTTAAATCTTGGTATTCAGGGGTACCATGATGAAATAAACTTTCAGATAATGAACCTAGATCGCACAGACATTGTTCTCGGGAGAGATTGGTGACAAATTCCAAGGCCTAGCTATGGAGTATCATAACAACATAGTAAGCACACTACGAAAGCTTCAGAAAACCAGCTATGGAGTAGAACACAAAAGCAAGAGAGAGAGGACTTCAAAGGTCACACAACATGAATGAATATTCAAAGTGTAGTAGGGCGTGGAAACCCCTCCAAAGTTTGGGCTACATATAGCATGTTATGTATAGAAGTAGTGTCTTGCTAATTCTAGCTCTAGAACCCACATGGGTCCTTAACCTACTTGATTTACTTGCCTAATTAGCACAAGTGGGGTGTACTATGTACATAAATATTTTACCCCCATGTCTTATGCACAACTTACAAGTTACAAGTATACAAGCCTTAAGGGGCAAAATAGGCATTTATTTCAACATCCCCCCTCAATGGCTATTTTGTTCATACCAACACCTAGCATGCTACGAAACTTTTCAAATTTTTCTCTACTAAGTGCCTTAGTAAAGATATTTGCTCCTTGTTCGTTGGTATCACAGTACTCGAGCTGAATTTCTCCGCTTTGTACCTTCTCTCGTAAGAAGTGTTGATCCACCTCAATATGCTTCGTACGAGCATGGTACACAGGATTTTTGGCAAGCTGGATGCAACTCTGGCTGTCACACTGAAGAATAGTAGGACCATCTTGTGGAATCTGCACCTCCCCAAGAAGTCTCCTGAGCCATATTGCCTCGCAAGTAGCTTTTGTCGATGCCCTGTACTCAGCCTCTGTCGATGATAAGGTAACTGTGGGTTGTTTCTTGCTACACCAAGAATTGGCCCCTGAACCAAGGTTGAAAGTGTAACCTGTGGTCGACTTTCGATCATCCCTATCACCTGCCCAATCCGAATCGGTAAAGCCTCCAAGCTGAAGCTTTCCGTCATCTGTGTACTCAATCCCATAGCAGGTTGTCCCTTTGACATACCTCAAAACCCTCTTGGCTGCTTTCCAATGTGCTTCAGTTGGAGAACTCATGAACTGGCTTGCTACACCAACCGCATAGGAAATGTCTGGTCTCGTAGTGGTGAGATAAATCAGGCTACCCACAAGCTGCCTATAAAGAGTCTCGTCCACAAAAGGAGTGCCATCATCTCTGGATGGCTTACTGCTGGTATCAATGGGCGTGGAAACGGGTTTGCAATCCTACATGTTGAACCTGTTCAAGACTTCACATGCATAGTTAGCTTGGGAAATAAACACACAGTTTTCCTTTTTCCAAACCTCCAAGCCAAGACAATAGTGGATTAAGCCCAAATCCTTCATCTCGAACTCATTTGATAAATGAGCCTTCACCTTTTCAATAAGCTGCCTGTTGTTACCCGTGATGACCAAGTCATCCACATAGAGAACTTTCAAAACAATGTTCCCATCTTCCTCCTTCACGAACAGGTTGCAATCCGACTGACTCTTTATGAATTGCTCCTTGGCAAAATAGTCGTCAATACGACTATACCAGGCCCTGGGTGCCTGCTTCAAACCATATAAGGCCTTCTTAAGCCTGCATACCATACTTTCCTTGCCCTTAGCCTCAAAACCTTGTGGCTGTTCCATGTAGACTTCTTCAGCCAACTGTCCATTAAGAAAAGCACTCTTCACGTCCATTTGATGGACCTCCCAAACAAAAAATGCAACCAATGCTAAAACCAACCTGATAGACGTCATCTTAGCTACCGGTGCAAACGTCTCATCATAGTCCAAGCCCTCCTTCTGTGCATAGCCTTTAGCAACCAGCCTTGCCTTATGCTTTTCTATGCTCCCATCTGATTTGTATTTGGTCCTGTAGACCCACTTACAGCCGATAGGACGCTTCCCTTTTGGTAACTTCACCAAATCCCATGTATCATTCTTGAGAATGGAGTCGTACTCCTCTTGCATAGCATGTTGCCATACCTTCTCATCTGCTGCCTCAACGAATGTATGCGGATCTTGTGAATCCAAAATAGTAGTCATAAGTGCATAGTTTGTCTCCTGGTGTTCATGCTGCTGGGCTTGCCTTTGAGACCTCCTAGCCCCTGGATTGCTGGTTTCTCCCTCATCCAATATCAAACCATCCTGCACAGTTTGCCAATACCAATTGGGAAACTTCTTCCTTGCAGTTGGTGATGAAGACGGTGAGTAGGACTCAACAGATTTGCCCCTTTTTTTCCGCTTCCTAGCCTCCTCGGATTCTTCCTCTTGATCACTCATATGATCATCCTGAGACTCCCCAATATATGGATGTGGGTCATCAAGTATTGGCACAAATTCACTTGTACCATCCTCCATCTCAAGTTCCTCTATAGGAGGCGTTTGATCTTCTTCAAAGATCACATCTCGACTTATGATCCTCTTCTTGCTAGTAAGATCGTAAAGTCTGTAAGCTTTGCTTTCTTCACTGTATCCCAAGAAAATACACTTTGCTGATTTTGCATCCAGCTTCTTCCTGTTATCCTTGGGAATATGGGCATAGGCCGTACAACCAAACACTCGCAAAGCGCCCACCTTGGGCTTAATTCCGCTAAATGCCTCTTCTGGAGTCTTGCCTTCCACAGCTTTTGTTGGACTTCTATTCAACAGAAACACTGCTGTGTGCATTGCCTCGCCCCAAAAAGAGTTGGGCAACCCCTTTGCCTTGAGCATGCACCTTGCACACTCCACAATAGTTCGGTTCTTTCTCTCTGCTACGCCATCTTGCTGAGGGGTATGAGGAGCTGTAAGCTGCCTTTTGATCCCATTGGCCTTGCAGAATTCCACAAATTCTGTCTTAATGAACTCTCCACCACCGTCTGACCTGAGCATCTTTATCTTCTTTCCTGAATGTTCTTCTACCAAAGCTTTGAAATGCAGGAAGTACTTGAATGCTTCAGATTTTAACTTCAAGAAATAAATCCAAATCTTGCGTGAGAAGTCATCAATAAAGGTCATAAAGTAATATGCCCCCCCTGCAGATTTTGTTTGGGTTGGCCCCCACAAATCTGAATGTATCAAGTCAAGTATGCATGCTGCCCTGGTGGTGCTTTCCTTGGGAAACTTATGTCTTTGTTGTTTTCCCATAGCGCAAGCCTCGCAAACTGAAGAGCTTGGCTTAACAACTGGAAGCCCCTCCACCATATATATGATGCTGACTAGGGATAGAAGTGTATAATCTGTATAGATTATCTTCCTGCAATCCTTTGGCCACAACCTTCATATTATCACTCAAGTCCAACACAAGACAAGAAGTAGCATCAAATTCTACTTTCATATTTTGTTGAGTGATAGCTCCTACTGAAAGAAGATTTTTAGCAAGTCGTGGTACATATAAGACATTCTTAATGACTTTAACTTCTCCTGATGGAAGCTTTACAGGTATTGTGCCCTTTCCCTTGACGTTGTGTGTTGAGTTGTCACCTAGGCACACCTCTTGTCCATCACTAATCCCCACAAAGGTATCAAACCAATCCCTATGAGGGGTCATGTGCTTTGAAGCACCTGAGTCAATGTACCAACCACCTGTTGTAGCTTGTGAAGCCAATGCAACAGAGAATAACTCAGCTTGCCTTATGTCACTCTGCAACTCTCTTGCAACACTCCCAACAACATTTCCTCCTTGCTTCTTTGTGCCCTTCTTTTAGTCTGCAAGCTTCTTCCTGCACTCAAAAGCAAAGTGTCCATATTTACCACAATAATTGCAATTCCCCTTCCTTCGAGGTGTGGAAGAAGTATTCGAGGAGGATTGTGCTTCTGACATCTGCAAGTTCTCCATTCCTTGCTCAAGTGTTTGTGGTGCTCCTTTGTTCTTGCCTTTACCTTTCTTCTTATCCTTAGCTGGATTTTGCTTCTTCTTAGAAGCAAAGGCATGCTCCTGGAAATCTTCCCTCTTGGAGAGATTAACTCTCCTCATCTCCTCCTGTAACAAGAGACCATAGACTTCTTCATAGGTAGGGATCTTCTCTCTCACTGATATCATCATCACAAAGTTCTGATAAGCATATGACAAGCTATTCATAACTATTGGCACCAAGTCTTTGTCAGCAATAGACTCTCCAAGTACAGAAAGCTGATATCTAATATCCTGAATCTTAGTAAGATGATCAGTAACTGTCTCCCCTGTCTCCATTCTGAGAGTATACAACTTGTTCTTCAAGTAGAGAAACCTGGTTGTACTTGTTGTCTCATACAATGCACAAAGAATGTGCCATGCATCCACAGGCCCTTTGGCTGACCTGATTAGAGGAATCACATTATCCCTCACTGACATGTTGATGATTTTGTGTGCCTTTTCCCCTCTCTTGATATAGTCCTTAAGTTCAAGTTCAAATGTTGGAACAGGCTCCTCACCTGTCACAAGCTTCCAACATTCTTTGTCTTCAAGAATGTTCTTGATCTTGAATTTCCATATGCTAAAGTTAGTGCCATCAAGCCGGCTGGCTTCACTCAGCATGCTCTCTGCAAGACTAGACATAGCTGGATAGAAATAAAACACAAAAGGCAAACTGGGGTTTTCACCCAACTAGGGTATGCAGCCACTTGCTCGATAACCCTCAGCTTCTAGATTTGAAACTACCCCCCTGTATGGCTGTCCTAGCCCTTGTCCAAGATCCACTCAGAACTTTCACTAAAGTCCCCACTGTAGAAAGCGCCCTCCTACAGTCCTGGCTGTCCAAAAAGACTCAAAAAAAAAATTGTCCCAAATTAGAAACTTTTTGGCTCCCTGTACTCCCCTTGCCAACAGTACTCCAACCATGCAGATAGCACAGAGATCAGATGCCCCTACAAAAAGTGCTCCCTCCTCAAAGGTAAGCTGCTCTCCAGGAATGGCAGGAATCTGATCAAAAACAGGCCAAAGCTTTCACCACACCACAGGCAACATAACCTGCTCTGATACCATGACAAATTCCAAGGCCTAGCTATGGAGTATCATAACAACATAGTAAGCACACTATGAAAGCTTCTAAAAACCAGCTATGGAGTAGAACACAAAAGCAAGAGAGAGAGGACTTCAAAGCTCACACAACATGAATGCACATTCAAAGTGAAGTAGGGCGTGGAAACTCCTCCAAAGTTTGGGCTACATATAGCATGTTATGTATAGAGGTGGTGTCTTGCTAATTCAGCTCTAGAACCCACATGGGTCCTTAACCTACTTGATTTACTTGCCTAATTAGCACAAGTGGGGTGTATTATGTACATAAATGTTTTACCCCCATGTCTTATGCACAACTTACAAGTTACAAGTATACAAGCCTTAAGGGGCAAAATAGGCATTTATTTCAACAATTGGCTCTACAATTTAGGACCTTCCCTCCACAGAAACTATTAGGAGAACACCCTTAGCTTTCAGCATAAAGGCCGAGAGATCCAGTTGCATGGGGAGAATGATGTTTCCAACAGTCCTATGGTCTGCAGTTCAGAGCTCTGTCAGCTAATCGGAGACGACAACCATCAGATATTCTTATGTGACTTTCAGTTTATTCCTGAAGTTTCTATTACTAGTTCTATACAGCAAAAAATCAGTAAATTAGAAACTTAATTGTCTAAACTTAAAGATGATTTTTCTGAAGATTTGCCACATGGTTTGCCACCTAGCAAAGAGGTAGATCATGTAATAAACCTAGTACCAGGTACAGCAACTGTTTCTAAACCTCCGTATCGGGTCAGCCGAACAGAGGATGAAGAAATAACTAGGCAGTTAACAGATTATCTTGAGAAAGGCCAAATTCAGACCAGTAGTTCACCATGGGCCTCACCAGTCCTTTTGATGAAAAAGAAAGAGGGGTCTATGCGTCTTTGCGTAGATTATAGAGCCCTCAATAAAGTCACAATTAAGAATAAATATCCTATGCCTCGGGCAGACAAGTTGTTTGATCAACTCGACGGGGCTAAGTTTTTCAGTAAAATAGACCTCAGATCGAGATATCATCAGGTCCGTATAAAGTCGGAAGATGTCTCAAAAACAGCTTTTAGGACTCGTGGACGACCAGTTGCGGTCGAGAGTAAAAAACTCGAGCCAGCTCAGACTAGGTATAGTGCCTATGAAAAGGAACTCTTTTCTATAGTCCATGCCCTTAAGACTTGGAGGCATTATTTGTATGGTGCCAACTTTGAGGTCCTGACAGACCATGAAAGTCTCAGATACCTTTGCAATCAACCTGAGCTTAGAGGTCGGAAAGCTCGTCGGGCAAAGTTGATGCAAGAGTTTGATATGTCTATCAGATATAGACGGGGGAAATTCAATACAGTAGCAGATGCCCTTAGCAGAATGCCTATGATAAACGAGCTGAGTTTTACTCAGATTCGTAATGAGTCACTCAAGTCCTTGAGAGGGAAGTGCCAGCATGATGCATTCTTCTCTACTATCTAGAACTCAGTCCAGAGCAGACAGTTACAGACTCCAGAACCAGTTCCCGGGGCTGGTGCCAGTTCATCCAAGAATACGGCAGCTTCCGTTGAGGATGATGATGAGTCCGAGTATACGTCGTCAAATGACGTTGAGGATTCTGAGCCTGTATTACCCAAGCAAACCCCAGTTGTTGAGGGTCAGTTGACTCAAGGATTCAAATGGAAACAGTATTCCATTCAGGATGAGTACTTGCTCTATGGAGATAGAGTATGTGTCCCCAATTCAGAGGATTATAGGCAGCAGGTCCAATATGAATGTCATGACAATCCTAGTGTGGGACACCCAGGCATACAGAAGACCTATGAGCTTCTTCGTAGGCAATTTTTCTGGCCCAGTATGAAAAAGGACGTCCAACAGTATGTAACCAGTTGCCAGAAATGTCAAGTAAACAAAGCAGAGCGTTTAAAGGCAGGAGGATTGTTGCAGCCCTTAGAAATACCAGCTGGTAAATGGAAGAGTATCTCCATGGATTTTATAGTAGGCCTGCCTAAAACCCAAAAGGGTAATGACGCTATATGGGTCACAGTTGACCGTCTGACCAAAATGGCTCATTTTATTCCGACCAAAACAACAGTTAGAGCTCCAGAGTTAGCGAGGTTGTTTGTAGACGGGCTATTTAAATTGTACGGTCTACCTTCCGGCATAGTCAGCGACCGGGACAGTAAGTTTAATGGAAATTTTTGGAGGGCAGTATTCCATCATCTCCATACTAAACTTAATATGAGTACCACCGACCATCCACAGACGGACGGTCAAACAAAGAGGGTAAATCAAGTGCTGGAGGATATGCCTCATGCATACGTCAGCAAGAAGCAGACTAATTGGGAGGAGTATCTCTCGATATTAGAGTTTGCTTATAACAGTACCAAACATTCAGCTACAAAATACAGCCCATTTATGCTGATGTACAATTTTCAGCCACGCTCACCCACAACTGTAGGGTTTAAACAAGAAAAAGTTGAAGCAGCCATAAACTTTTTAGAGGACCTAAACCAGATGATAGAACATGCTAAGCGTAGCATTAGGCAGTCCCAGGATGATCGAGCCAGGCATTATGCAGATCCATACAGACGGGATGTGCAATTCTCCGCTGGTGAGAAAGTCTACTTGAGAGTCCCAGTTGACTCTAAAACCCTCAAATCAGGAGTGTGTGCTAAGTTGTCTCCAAGGTATTGTGGTCCCTTTACCATCAGTAGGAGACTAGGCGAGGTCACCTATGAACTAGAACTCCCACACAGCAGTAAGGTTTTTCCAGTCTTTCATGTAAGTCAGTTACGAAAAGCCTTAACCAGATCAGAAAATCTGGTAGGGGACAGTGTTCTAGTTCTCCCATTGGATCCTCAGCAACCTCCACATGAACCAGAGGAGATTCTTGATAGTAGAGAGACGCAGACTCGTCATACTCTATACCGAGAATATCTGGTCAAGTGGAATGATCAGCCTGTTGAGAATGCCACTTGGGAAAGAGGCAGCGTCCTTCGCAAGATTTTTCCAGACTTTGTCTTAGAGGACCAAGACGGTTCTTAAGGGGGAGGGAGTGTTACGAGCTCGTGACCAGTGCCGAACCCTAGAGAACACAGATAGGTCAGATACCACAGTAAGGGTCGTGTCCAGCATACACGACCAACAAGGCAAGACAGTGTGAGTGGTGTGCCCCAACACGGTCCATAGCCATGGCGGGCCTAACACAGTCTAGGGACCCTGTCAGCAGGACAGGGCCCCCAGTTGGGTCCCGACGTGCAGTCGGCCACGTCAGTGACACGTGGCCGACACTTGGCAGCCGCATGCTACCAATCCTCACATTGGGCTAGGAGGGGCTTACTCTATATCAGGGAGTAGGCAAGGTTGGGTGGATCAGTGAGTGTTTGCCCTACTATGGTGTTAGGATCTATTGTGGATCAGTGAGTGTTTGCCCTACTGTGGTGTTAGGATCTATTACAGGAAAACCCTAAAACCAATTCGTCGGTTCGAACCTGGAGAAGTCGATTCTTTCTCGATTCAAACACAATTCGAAAAGGCGATTCAAAAGGTACCATAAAACTTTGGAACATAATACCATACAAAAAAAAAAGTGCAACATTGGGTTCTAAGTCAATCCATATTCATTAAGTATAGGCCTTCTACTAGTATATAAATTTTTATCAAGACGTGCATAACAAAAATTTTACTAGTGATGCAAATTTCCTCCAGCCCTTTTCAACACTTGCGCATGGCATCAATTATGAGCATAAAGATAAAAGCATATGCACAAGAGAGCCAGCTGCTTGATTGCCATAAACCACAAATTTTTATTATAAAACATGCAGCCCACTAATAGATAGATAGTCTAATTGTCATCATTGTGTCTTTTTGTTGAAACCTGTATTTTTATCAACCAACACGGCTATCTTCATGTGTGCTTCATGTCAGGTTGTAAATGTCTTCATAAATGACGTTGCCTACAACAACAATAAGCTAGTTTGGCTAGATTCTATCAAAAAACTAGCACACAAGAAAATTAAAAAATATAGTAACCAGAGATCCAGTAGATGTATCATGCTATTATTTCCAAACCGAAACGTTTGGCATATATTGATGTTATGTCTAGGATAATACCGGACATAACAAAACAGACCTACAATCTTCAACCTTATAGACTACATTTACAAAGGCTTAGACCATTAACTTCATGATGCATAGCATGCACCAAATGATATGACATGCCTACTCACTTTGTCAGCACCAAGAGTAGGTGCAAGTCACATGCACAAACATATATCCTTATTAGCCTTGGCACATTTTTGCAAAGACCAAGCTACGGAGCTTTTTGTCACTTCTCTGGAGGTGAAGGGCAGACTCCATCATGATGAAAGCTAGCACTAAAGAGCGCAACCATGTCCTACTTCCTAATAGAAGAATGATACCGGTGCTATATCTGATTCTGGCAACTTCGTAGTCGCTTTTACTTCTCAAGCTCTTGGATTTCCCCAAAAATTTGAATGTTTCTTTGATCATCCAATAGACAACATGTAAAAGATTCATTTTGTTGTCTTTTATGTGCATGCTCTATCTTGGTAAGAAAGTCAACCCTTGGCAAGTGAGCAAGGTTGCAGTCCGCGTTCCGGAACTCGATCCGGGATTTCCCATTAGGGTTTCCCGGAACGCAATTTTTTTTTTTGTATAGTTGCCAATATGGGTATCATGTGAAAGGATATCAAAAAAGCAATTGTTATGCAGATCTGTTGCTTGGTTTCAGATGGCTGTGGGCTACATTGATTAAAAATCTGGACATCAGTAGAGGTTTAAGAAAATTGGCTGCATTTTCATATGGTTTCAAAAATTTGGATGTGTAGTTTGCCGACTATTTTGGGTGCGAAACACCAAAAAGTGTGTTTTCATTAATGTTAAATCCAAGTGATGTATCTACGAGTAAGAACTTATGAGCCACTGATCTTTATCCCTTGCATCCCGTGTCACAAATTTTTAAGATCTGCTGGTACAGTGTCAGATCTGTCCACAAAACCCCATAGACTCCTATCAGTCAACACAAGATGCAGTTTAACTTGGCAACTGTGGGAATTCTTGCCACCAACTTTATCTACTAGAGGCCTTTACTTTATTTTAAACTATATGTTTGGAGGATTTTTTTTTTGGTACATCCTCTCCTGTTCTGAAATACATTCACACACAGTGTCTTTTGGAAGCACCCTCAAATGGAATAGTTTTGTCTTAACGTTTTAGCGTCTGGCCCCTATATTGAATGTATAGATAGTAGATACCTACCTTCCAGCTAAGAATTGAACTCTCGGTCAGTGACTGGACCTTTACCAAAGGCTAGCTTCTATACAAATGTCTTGCCTTATAATAGGATAGTGCCTAAAACCAAGGGCTATACCTTCCAAAGACAAAGGCTGTCCCAAATTTTACAGCAGTACCCTTCAATTAAGGACCGGTACTTTCTAAAAAGACTGAAATTTCACATAAGAGCTGAACCACAAAAAATTGTCCCTCTTAGAAGTGCTCAAGAAAGCCAACAAAGTACAGGAATGAAACTGGCATGTTTCTTCAAAAATCAGTATCGTGACAATTCTGATGGTCTTTTATATAGGCAAATAAACCCTTTTATGAGGGATAGTCCTTAAAAAATCAAGAAGCTTCAAAAAAATGCAGGTCTTTTGAGGATAACTCAAAAAAGTTTTCCTGAACATGGCCACTTACGACCAGCCCCCAAGATGGACTTTGCATTAAGAACAAGTCTGGAATTTCATACTGGAATTCTGTAAATTTACAGGTTTGTCAACCACACTTCAGAACCGGCCATTTACAAACTATAAACAGTTCCATTCGAGAAGAAAGTTCAAGTAATTGTCAGCCACTTCACACACTTCAACAGAACAAGTCAAGTAGCGACACCCTTCACTAAGGCTCGGGGGCCCCACTTCCAAGGAATATATACTCTCAGTAAAGGGATTGTCACTCTCAACGCTCCCCGCGAAGCAGGCCTAGAACCGTCGCTGTTAGAGGAGATGTCTCCACGTCTTCAAGCTGGAAGATGGAACAGGCATCGACGGCTTAAGCTGTTGTGAATACAATGATCAGATCACGATCCTGTGCCCGAGAATGGTTCACAGTAGTAATGCACTATGTGCTGCGATCTTATTAAGCTAGTTACAAATTGAATACTATCTCTACTTCTTGAATTACTTTCACTATCTCTAAAATCTCTGATCCTATAGAATCAGATAATTTGATACAAAGGAGTTCACGGAGGAACTCTGATTCACGCTACCACTGATTATTGACTCAAGTATTTGGTATATCATCCCCTATTTTGTTACTAATTTATTGTATGTATATATACATCAATTGCAGTAGTCATGAAGATTACAACTGTGCGGGTAAGTCGTGAAATGATGCAGTTACTGCACAGTGAATGGTGACATAGTCTGCATTGTTCAGAACAGACGATGAGCTCCATTTTGACCAGTGATAGTTGACAATCGTCGAAGGTGTCGAATGAGTCGAATCGACTTGTTTCCCCTTGAGAAGCTTCCCACGTTCTTGCCTTTCAACAGCTGCAATGGAATGAATGTTTCCAGGGCAGCATGCGCTCTCCATGCAGCACCAAATCTGACTACATGGCTGTCACAGATCAAAACAACATCTCATGGCCTTCAAATGGCTGGAAAAAAGGGCTCCTACATCTGAAGATGGGCAACAAGTAGACGATTATTAGTTCTAGCCAAAAAATAATCCTGTTCCACAATGAAAAATCGTGGAACACACGGTACTGCTCACAAGAGTTGAGGGATTGATCCTGTAACTAAAATAACTAGCAAGTCAAAATAAACCATTGTCTCTCCCTGGGCTCAATTATGAGATTTTTGAGATATTATATGTCGTTTTGAGATCAATAAACACTCAAAATAGATAAATTCGTGAATAATTATTTTTAGTGATTTGGTAAGCACCTAGTCAAATATCATGTTTTGGTGATATTCCTCAAGAGCTCCCAAGCCAGCAAGATATACAAAAGAACCCAAGCAAAAGCAAAGAGAATCACACCAGTCAAGTTTCACCAACTTTAAAGCATTCATTGCAACTGTCCACAATAACTCTTGTAGTCTCTTACACCCTACGATACTTAGTGACAAAAATCGATTTTCCAAGTCATACATAGATTAATTCTTGCTTCAACGGAAGGTTAGCATTTTTGCAGATTATTAATCGCCCCCAAAAAAAATAACCAAGACACCACAAGAAACACAAAAGAGAAAGGCACTAGAAGTGCAATCGAAATTTACCTCCTCGAAGCCCACCGTACATAAAAATAAGATCCCCAACAGCAGCTGCCGCATGCCTACAACGTCTTGTGAGCTCAACAGATGCGTCACCTCCTGCAGCATCAACACTATACCTGCCCGTTCGTGAACTCGTAACAACCTCTTTCCTATCGCACCAAACTCCAGCCGCAGTATCAAGCACTAGAAGCAATAATCCATAATCGCCAAGGCAAAGGCTTAGACCAACGAGATTTAGATATTCGTGTTTTTTTTTTTAATCTGAACCCAAAACAGCACTTTACCCGTACATAAAAACTGGCTCAGAAAAACATTCTATTACCTGTGTTATTAATCTGCCCAATGAGTATTGAATTGTGTGCCTTTAAAATCATGAAGTCCATTTGATGAACATGTGGGCTTTAACTATTATAAAAGACCAACTTTTAAACCCCAAAACAGACTCATAATCAACGGTCCACTGCACTGTTATCTTGATCACTGACACAGCATAAAGTATCACGTAAGAAGAATACTATATCTAACCTGCAATGCTAGAAGAATCTTCAACCATACGACCACCTCCAAGAGCTCCACCAGACACATGCAGACGTGCATTAACAAAGACCTAAATTTGCATTATCACACATGAGCTTCACCTTGACACAAGATCTTGGCTACACCATAAGTTAAAAAGTAACTAAAACCATAAGTTAGACAGTCAATAAAAGCCCACAGTGAAGCATGTGGAGTAGAACTGTTCTTACGGCTGCATGCTGGTATCGTGGAGAAGGAGAGATACCCGGTGCTATGGCCCATTCCCATCTGCCATCCCTGTGCTTTGCAAGGCCATAAGCACTGGCCAACGGCTACAGGAGATACAGAAAAAGAATTGAGACAAAGTCAATAAGATTACATATTGCAACCAATTCCTTGAGGGAAAAAAAAACGTCAATGGTTCAAGCGTTGTATGTTTCTGAATTACCCAAACCAGCAAGTTGAAAACGACATCATCATTTCTTACATTTGCAGTCTTCAAGAATTATATGAAAGTAAGAAAACAAGTTGCGCATACCACGCTATTGGCATCTCTTCCTCCACAAAGAAGTAGAAGGCCATCAGAACGTGCACTAGCTGTCGCATACCTAACAGCACAAAAATGATCACGTTGAAAAGTCTTGCTAAATTGGCATTACAATTTCCGCCCAAAAATCAATTCTTTCTTAAAAACATCCAGAAACATAGTACAACTATTTGAAAGCAACAGAAAATGTTTATAGGCAACAACAAATGACACTAAATGGAAGAAACCTTAGGGTTTAGCTATGACTACAATGTAAGTCCAACCGATTCCATTATCAACTCACTGAGGAATCTTGAATAAGCAAAAGCAAATGGAACCACACATATCCCAATACACTACAAACTTTTCTCTTCTTAAATAAAGTTGCAAATAGTTGATTAGATGAGATCCCTTTGATGCACTATCTATGAAAAATGGGTGAGTCTCCTCCGAGAACTGACATGCACGGAGGTGGGCCATCACCCTCTGGCTCCAGCTTCCGCCATTCGTAAGGCTTGGCTGCTGTATCGAGGGCC
Source organism: Diphasiastrum complanatum (assembly GCA_029204225.1). Lineage (NCBI taxonomy): Eukaryota > Viridiplantae > Streptophyta > Lycopodiopsida > Lycopodiales > Lycopodiaceae > Diphasiastrum > Diphasiastrum complanatum. The sequence continues at coordinate 78,050 of MU831833.1, read as the reverse complement.
CATACATCAGCAAGAGGCCGCTTTCCTGGAGACAGAACAATTGAAAAGCCTGTTAGTATGATATAAAACTACAGATCATCAAAGAAATTGCAATTTATAACATACTAGGTAAAATATTACCATCATTGCCCCCAATTGACAAGAGAAATCGCTGGCCAACCAGTGACATAACATGGCCATATCGAGGGCCGGGACCTGGTCCTTGAACAACAACTCTGTAACACATGTATGGGAATTAGAACCTATTCCCGATTGGTCTAATGGATACCAAAATATGTTTTTGAGTGAAGAAAGATTCGACCTGTGCCATCTCGGCCTTGGCTGCGTAAGATCAAGAACATGAAGGTCTTCGGATGAAAGTCCAGCAGGCCCTATGCCACCCTGCAACAACCAACCCACACTGAACCTGAATCCAACCATTACAAACAAAGAAACACTACAAGTTGTCAAGCTCTCTATAACAAGCCTTCTCCAGACCTGAAACATCGTGAAACTTTGTATGTAAATTTAATTTTACAAGCATGATGGAGTCTATACAGTTGTAGTACTAGTCTATTGTAAAAGTAAGACTGTGCATAGTCCATCTACCAGGAAAAAAAACAGTACCGCAAATCATGTATTATCTGAATGCATAAAAGAAAGACAACCGAAGTGTTAGATCCCCACTAGGATCTAACATGTGGTCAAACTATTAACAATAGAGTACTAGACAAGTACTAGACATCAATATAATCTCCCATACATAGAGTAAATCCATACCCCCGTGCTATGAGATAAGTTATTGGCACTAGCAGATACATCTCCCGAGTCCCTAACCACGGCGTCCCATACCACCATATTATAGTACAATCCTTTTGATCCCAAATTGGCTTTGTAGGCCAAACTGTGCAGCTATTTCTTCAATATGCATACCTGAATAACAACCATTGACCCCACAGCAGTTGCAGCATGAGCAGCACGAGGAGAAGGTGGATCTCCCACCGGATTGATTCTGCACACAAGCATTAAAAAAGCTTCTAAACTGACAGGAGATATTCTGCAAAAACTTTCAATAGATAAAGTAACACCAAATGCCATTAAGTTTCTGCAGAAAAAGTATATTCGACCTCACAAGTTTGGGATAGAGGTGACAAACACAACCATTGTAATCACAAAAAAATCCATAACCCGATTAGAAACATTGGCACTTGTCAAATATCCACCTAATACGCAATGGAAAACAGAAGTTACCCAAACCTCAACTTCCATATCATGTTTGATGCATATCAACCAAACAGCAAAGACATGAACATTTTACATTTGATAAGCCTGAACAGTTCAATAGTCCAAGGCAATATTTTGAGTTTGGTACACATACCTTTGTTTAGTGTAATGCCTTGCTTGTTGTACAGTTCCTCAAACAAGGAAGAAATAAAGAAACAAAAGACATCAAAAATACATATCACACTCAAGCACACTTACATGCCACGTTATTAACCTCTTACAAAGAACACCATACAGCCAACATGACTTTCGTGTGCAAGTCCATGGCATGTGTCGTAAGAAAGGTTGAGAAAGAGCAGGCATTGAGTTGTAATAGAGCTACTACACATGTTGGGCAAATGTGCTTTGCCTCTGATATTCGTCATAAATAAATTGTGTGACGCACAGAACCAGCAAGAACATTTTTGTAATAGAAATGAGAATGAAGGAAAATTACAAAATTTTGACAAGATTGAAAACTAGTTGAGCCATCTCTCTCACTAACCGAACAGAAACAAAGAGTTGCAACCACAATAAAAAAAATTCTAGACATTGTAACAAAATTTTTCTGAGAGCATAGTGAATCTGTTGGTTCATCTCTCTCACTGGGTGACTTGAACATACTTATCCTAACAAAGGACGCTAGCAACTTCAACTAGTATTTCCACAGACCACAATTGGTTGGCAAATGAATCGCAATTTGTCAATCCAATTTGAATCTGAAAGAATCAGACCCCAAAAAAAAACAATTCTTTAATTGTGCTTATCATCAATTGTTCTTTGATTTTTCAATGTTTTGATTGCACTCAAATGTTTACCTAGTGTACTGTGTGATGGATATTTAATGATGGACCATGCATAAATGAGTCTGCCCACAAAGTCTCAAATCATCAACTCTGTCATGCATAGAGTAGACCAAGTGCTACACTTGCCTGCTCACGTCATCGAAGGCCACATTCACGTATCAAAATCACACACCAAGGGAGTTCAAGGAGGGAGACATGGTATTTCTCCATATTCTGAAGGAGCATTGCCTCAAAATTGTGCATTTCATCCTAATTTTCATGTTTCACAGTTAACAGGAAAATACATGACGGAGATAATTTGTTGACTATTGAACTTGTTTGTTTTCAAGAGCATGGGGAGGTGATGATACATGGATCAATGAGAGTATTAGATGAGAAGTCAAGGTGATTGCACAATCCTGCTTCGTGAGTACTTGGTTGTGTTGGCAAAGTAGACCCCTTAGTGATGCTACCCAGGAGACCACTAAATTTGAGTGCAAAATACTTGAAGTTTGCCATGGAGGACGTTGGGACTAGCCATGGTAGATTCTTGAAGCTAACAAGAAAATGCTTTGAATAAACTCAACACTTAAATGCTTCCAAAAGCTAGGGTTTGAACCAAACTAGGGTATAATGCGACTTGATGAACAGCCAAAAATACTTGGCTGGATGCCATAAACTGTAAATAAGCCAGATGTAGACCTCTACACCATAATGCTCCTAAAAGTTGCTAATACCTTTTCCATTTGTTGGACAAGATGTCAAAACAGTGCACGTCCGCAGTCGCCCCCGCCAATCCTGCAATCAAAAAAACAGTATGAATGCCAGCCTTGTAGATTTGAAGTCTGTCTGCACAAAAGATCCGATGGTGATTCTCGACCCTAAATTCATCAAGTCAGTGTATTAGGCCTGTGCAACTCCGAGGATAGCTACAAAGCTATTGCAATTTGGCTACTTCTTACTAATGCCAGCGCTTCCAGCAGAAGGCGATTGTGGCCCACCGGCCGAATTGCCTTCAAGAGCGGTAGCGCCTCCAAATAAAAGTAGGCGGGGACCAATGTAACCTAGAGAACCTTCATCTCCTACGGCTGGTACTGCTGTAAGAGTGTGACCACAGCGCGGACCCGGCCCATCCTCTTTCTTCTCTAGAATGGAATTCACTACTCTAAAAGATGGAGCGGGCCTAGGTCCTGGGGGTGGTTGCTGGATCTCAGAGTGCTGAAAGTGATGTTGATGCTGTGAAACCTCCTCCTGCTCCTTCAGTTCTGATTGACTTTGAGATTTTTGAGAGGGTTGAGAAGCTACTACCGACTCAGCCCCCTTGTGTGTATCCACATCCATCACCCCTCCAGATGAATAAATCGATTATCGCTGTTTTGCAGTGCATCCTTTCTGAACCCTTCCCTCCATCAAATAATCAGGCCTGCTAACACTCCAAAAGCCACAACGTGCAAACCAAGCCGTAGTATTGAGCTATCGCCTTCCATGTTGCTAATCCCTGTGATGCCAATCATTCAAGCTGCTCGGTAATCTCTACCCCATAGTCGTGTTAAAACCAGCCTGGTTTTTCCAATTGCCGCAGTGGCTAAGAGCAGAACTGTTTTCCGGCACAGAACGTTCAATGAACACTGAAGAAAAAGAAAAAGAAGAAAGCGATTGGAAGATGAAATTGCACTTGTGAAGCCGAATCCGCAAGCATTGCAATCTGGCAACCCGAAAGCGCCCGCTCCGATCTTTCGTCGTGCTGATGCTTATGCTGCGCTGCGCTGACTCTGCTCTTCTCTCCTCCAAAGTCAGCACAAAGTTCAAACTCAAAAACGCAAGAGAAATAGTGAGAGCGAAAGGACTTCTGAAGGGAAAATGTCAGCGCAGCGCAGAGAGAGAGAGAGAGAATGTGAGCGAAACAACGGTGGAAGATTTTTGAGGTTGGTCAATGGAGTTTGGAATAAAGTGTACTTTAAAGTGTGCAAATTTTGAGGCTTGGTCCTTGCCAAGCCAACCGCACCATGCGTGTGACTTTTTTTTAGATACTTTTGCTTTTGGGCATGCGAACCTATCTTGATGTTACTTGCATGGTCTTTTAGAGGCATTCAGAATACAAGATTTTCTTAATTTAGAGATTCATTTCAATTGTGAATTGGGAATAAGAATGTTGGATCTTTTTATTTTGAAGTGGCAAAGATGGTATAAAAAGAGAAGAGGATGATCTTGTGAGTTAGAGTTTTTATTGCACACCTCTATCTTGCTTTTTTATATGTGAAGCTAATTACACACCACAATTCATCACAACTACTTAGCCTAAGGGACCAACTCACCAAAACATGAATCGTGGAGCACAACTAGAAAGTAGAAACGTGAATCGTGCATTCATTATAAATTGAAAAGGTAGTCTCCGAGTAATCAAATGGTGTTTGTTGTAAACGATTGGGTAAATGTTTTTCCAATTGTTTTTACCATTGCTTTTTCAATTTTTTAGATAGTTACATCAGAGGTGTGTATGAACTCAACGAAATTTTAGAATTTTCCATCCCTCTAGCTAGAACATGCAGCACATAACAGCAATTGTATTTGCAACATCTAGATCAGCCATTGTGTTGATGTTTGAATTATTGTGAATCACAAGCTGCCACATCTATGACAAGCTTTTCATTAGGAGGAACAGCCACAAGATTAATATTATTTACCCATTTTTGCATGCGCTCGAAACCGGAATAGCATGAAATAGAGAAAGGCAACATGCATTCGCACGGATCCCCAGTCACAAAGCTTTTAATAGAATATTATTCAGGAATAATTTATTTTTTCTAGGTTGTTTGCCTAGTAAGCACATCTCACAAACATGTCGAATGTCAGTGGAGGCAGCATAAATATTTAAATCTTTAACCACACTGTTATGATGCATGTATAAGATAGATCTCATGTTCAAGTGTCCTAATCTTTGATGTCATAACTGCGCATTTGAAGTACTTACATTGGTAGAAAGTGCATGCTCATGATTCAAAATGTACAAATTACCTTCTCTATTTGCAGAGAGGATTTCAATACGATCTTTATCCAAAATACTACATTGCTTTGTATTGAACAAGGCTCTACAATCCTGATTTGTAAGCTTGCTGATAGAAAGTAAATTCTTTGTCAGCTTAGGTACATAAAGTACGTCCTTAAGCAATGTTGAGTTACCATTTGGAAGATGAAGGCGTATGAAACCTTGGCCTTCAATCTGATGTGTACTAGAGTCATCAAAGTAAATATACTTCAAATACGCTAGCATGAGTTCTTCGAATAGGAACTTACATGGAATCTATGTTGAGAAGCAACGGAATCGAGATACCGTAGAAGAGCATCTCTACTTTCTTGATCTTGTACTATTAGCAGTGTTGGGTCTTCGTGAGAGGTTCTAGCATAATCAGATCCTCCATCTTGATGTGTCTTCTTCTTTGCTTCATTGTGCTTGAGAACTCGATGTCGTGATTGGTTCTCCTGCAGTACTTGTAGAATATTTTGGTTTTAGGCTTTTGATGTTGTCGATTGTGTTGTTGTGATTGCTGGTCTGAATCAGTCTATTCATTCTTTTCCTTTGAAGATTTCTTCTTCTGGAACTATTGCTTATTCAAATAGAGGGCGAATGCCTTCGTATTCGATGTGGATAAGCTTTTCCTTCTTACTTCTTCCTACAATAAACTTGTTGTCAACTTCTGTAGAGATATGTCAAGAGCATTGCTCAAGAGCAATACTTAGTTGTCGTAAGAGGGAGGAAGACTGGATAGAAGAGACATGTTAGCATCTTCTTCCGATACTAGTGTGATGTTCGGGATGGCTCTGATGAATTATCAGCTCTGATACCACTCTATGGAGAAACTTCTTAAACGAAGTCCCAACCAACATGAGAAAGACAATGAATACTATGAAGAACGGTGATAACTGTGTTAAGGAGGATCGTGGATTACTTAGAGAATGGAGATTAGAGAACTGTTCAGTATGCATTGAATACGATTATCAGTGTAGGAGTCTTAGACTACCATGAAGATAAATTGTGAAAACAATTGGGCATCTGTGATAGCCATGCAATTCTCTAATACTGATATTCTGATACAAAGAAATGTAAGTATTAGGCATCAAAGACAGCCATACATTTCTCGGTTATGATAATATTTCAAGGGAAGAGTGAGAGTTAATGAACATTCAACAAGAATGCAAAGAGATGGAACAATAGCAATTTTGTATATCAAAGTTGTAGTAACAACGATTAGATCACAATCCAATTGCGCTGATAAGCGCGTGATCCTACTTACATAAACAAAACAATAGCTATCGCTCTGAATATTTTATCTCTCTCTCTCTATATATAATCACCAACTCTGAGGAGTCAACTGTTGTGAAGGCCCATTTTGGTCATTTGATTTCTGATGGAGTATCTTCATGCATCCTCTCTTACTTCTCCAGTCGCTCATTTACTTATAGCTGCTGGTAGATCTTGTATTATTCTAACTTTACAATTACAAGATAGTTTAACAACTGTTTAACTGACTAATTAGGACAATCGTTATTGGAGCGTGAAGACATAGACAGTCTATACTTGGAATCCTGTATAAATCTGCAAAGTGTCACATTTTTTGCATTTTTCGAGAGAATTGTCACATATCTGAAAGTCCGCGAAATGGACTAAAACCTTCAGTGAACACTTTGTTGTCTTTTTCTCAAAACCTTTAGTGCTCATAAAGTCCAAAAGTGAAGTGGAAGTCTTTGTCAGATTTTTCACCTGTTGCGACATTCAACTCAAAAATGCAAACTGATGAAAAATAGTTCATTTTCTGTAGACATCTCTAAGAGAGTAGTTTTGAGAAAATGAAGGAGGGCTTTTGGATGAGTAGGAGTTAGATTAAGCTTACTGTTATGAATCTGAACTACAATTGAGATTTATCATATCTACTAAGGTAGAATGTTTATCTCTAGACAATGATTTTGTCAAAATATCAGCCAACATATTGTCTGTGTGACAATAACTTAGTACAACAACTTTCTGAACTTTCTCTCTTAGAAAATGAAATTGAACTTCTATGTATTTAGTTCTAGCATGAGTATATGGGTTCACTCTGATTGTCGCATTGGATTATTGTTGGACCGATCTGTGGGAATTGCAGATCCTGTAGCAACCTTCCGAGCCAGATTATCTCCTTCACTGCTGATGTAGTTGCAACGTATTCGGATCCTGTGGAGGACAACAAAAATGCATTTATGCTTTCTGTTGTTCCATGAATTGGGTCCTCTTGCAAGGAAACAAATATAACCTGATGTGGACGCCCAATCTGAATATGAATAAGTGATTAGCAAAAGTGCAGCTTCTATATTACCGTTATGCTCAAAGCATAGTGCTTCATAACTTGAATGTACTTTGATACTCTTTGCATAGCCTTCCAATGTTGTAAGCCTAGATTGGACATGTATTGAGATAGTGTGCTTACCGCATATGCTAGATCAAGTTGTGTGCAGATCATAGAATACATTCTATATCCTATGACAGACCGATAAGGATACCTGCACATTTCTTGCTAATTTGCATGAGTTTTGGAGCACATGTCTTTGGACAGCTTCGATCATGGATCCATAGGTGTGTCTATGGGCTTGCAGTCCACCATGCCATATCTGCATAATACATTGATTAAATAGGACTCGTGGCTTATAGTGATCCTTTTGCTTGCGCGATCTCGGTTGATCTCCATACCGAGTAGGTAATGAAATGGACCTAAGTCAGTCATCTCAAATTCTGATGAAAGCAAAGATTTAGCTTCATGCAATAACTAATTTGAATTGCTAATGATTAAAGAATCATCAACGTACAAGGCTATAATAACATAGCTTGACCCTTTACGCTTGAGATACACATTAGAGTCTGCGGAGCAAGAAGTGAAATTATGCTGCAACAAGAAGTGGTTGATTCTTTCATACCAAGCCCAGGGAGCTTGCTTGAGGCCATATAATGCCTTGTGCAATTTACATACCAAATGCTCTTGATCTTGAAGGACGTAACCTTCTAGTTGATAAATGAATATGTCTTCTTGTATATATCCGTGAAGGAACATTGTCTGGACGTCCATTTGGTGAATGTCTAGATCCTCTACAGCAGCTATAGCCATCAAGGTGCGAATAGATTGATGCTTTACCACTTGATTGAAGGTGTCAATGTGATCTATTCCATATATTTGCTCAAATCCTTTAACCACTAAGAGAGCTTTCTTTTTGGATATTGATCCATCTGGCTTAAGCTTTAACTTGAAGATCCATTTAGAGTCGATAGTTTGTATACCTACAAGAGGATTAACAAGACTCCAGGTCTTGTTCTTCATCAAGGAATTGTACTCAACATCCATTGCAGCCTTCCAGTTGTCTGCATCTGACGATGATAGTGCTTCTGCAACAACGGCAGGTTCATTATGACTGATGAACGTCTGAGAGATGAAACGATCAGGTTGATGTCGTTGACGTGTAGATCTTTGGACTGTAGGTGCTTGAGGTGATGTTTCTCCTAGGTGAATGACTGGGATAGCATCATATTGTGGTTGTGAACAGTCGCGGGTCTAAGCCCATCGATGGTGAATGGAGCCGTTGGGACAAACTCCTGCATTTGAACGTTCGTAGGTCGGTGCCAATAAATGGAGAATGCAGTTGTTGTGACAAACTCATGTATTTGCTGTTTCTGCTTGAAATCATGAAATTTGTCTTCAAGGAAGACAACATCACAATTGACTGAGATATGACCTGTGTCAACATCATAGATACGATATGCCTTGTGTGATGTTGAATAGTCGATAAAGATATACTTACAGCTTACTAGGTCTAACTTCTTTCTCAGATCGGATGAAATTTGAGCATAGCAGAGACATCCGAATATACGTTAATGTTTCAAACTTGGTTTGTAGCCGTAGTAGGCTTCAAAGGGTGTCTTGGAGTTGGTTGCCTTCGTGCTGGAATAATTTTGCAGATAGCAGGTTGTAGAAATTGCTTCAGCCCAAAAGTTCTGGGGTAAGTTGTGGAGTGTAGCTTGGCTATGAACTGATGGTGCATGTCGCATGATGATAGGTAGTCCGCCATTTCATTTGATAAGTACTCTCCCCCTCAATCAGATTGAATAGTCTTGATTCTTTGACCAGTTTGGTTCTCAGCCATTGCTTGAACTCCTTGAAGCAATTGAATGCTTCTGACTTGTTCTTTATGAACATAATTCTGGTGAGCCCGAGAGTAGTCATCAATGAATGTAATAAAATATAGAGCTTGAACCAAAGAGGGTACGCTCATGGGACCACATAAGTCACTATGAATCAGTGACAGAATGGACTTCGCTCTCCTAGCTTGTCCTCTTGGAAATTTTGTTCTAGATTGTTTCCCTAGTAAACAATTTTCACAAACAGTCTGATTAGTTGTAGAAACATCATTGATATTCGTATCCTTGACCAATTTATTATGATGCATGTACAAGATTGAACACATGTTTAAATGACCTGGTCTTTGATGCCAAACATGAGCATCAGATCTACTCACAGAAAGTACATAATCGTGACTCATTGTATACAAATTTTCTTCTCTGTGTGCAGAGAGAATTTCATTAGAATCCCCATAAAAAATAGTACATTGACTAGCAGTAAACAAAGCTCTATAGCCTTGATCAGTGATCTTGCTAATAGAACATAAATTATTTGTTAAATTGGGTACGTAAAGTACACCATCTAACTGCCTAGTGATGTCGTCAAGGGAAAGTGCCTTGGCCTTTGACTTTGTGGGAGCTTGAGTCGTCAGAGAAAATGTACTTTGAGTCCGTTGTTTTGAGAGTAGAGAAAAGGTTCTTACATGGCGTCATGTGTTGTGAAGCACCTGAATCAAGATACCATTGGCAGACATCTCTACTTGAATGTTCTTGTACCATCAATGCCTCATCGTCCTCTTGGAAATTTGTGACAGAGTCAGAAGCTCCTTTTTGGTGCTGCTGCATCTTCTTCCTTGCTTCGTTGTGTTTGAGGATGCGACAATCCTTTATGTCTTGATTGGATCTTTTGCAATACCTGCAAAAGAGTTTGGTCTTTGGTGGTTGTTGTTCATGAGTATGCTGCTGTTGTGATTGTTGCGTTGAATCTGGCTGCTCTGCCTTCGTCTTCTTGTCCTTGAAGTTCTGCCTCTTGGACTGCTGTTTATTAGAGTACAATGCCATTGACTTGGTACTTGTTGTGGATAAGCTCTTTCTCCTGACTTCTTCCTACAATAGACCTGTTGTCAGCATCGGGAGAGATATCGCATGAGTATTGCTTAAAAATAATACTAGGTTGTCATAGGAGGATGGAAGACTGCCGAGAAGAGACATTGTTGAGTCTTCTTCTGAAATAAGAGAACCTATGGCAGCAAGTTGATTCAGGAATTATTTAAATTCGTTCAGGTGATAGCTGAGTAAGGTGCCTTCGCTCATCTTGAGTGTGATGACCTTCTTCCTAAAAAAGAGACGAGTCGATACGTCCGAAGTCTAGTAGATAATTGTAAGGATATCCCACGCTTCTTTGGAGGTGGTACCATTTGATACATGAGCAATGTGAGTGTCCTTCAGATTTAAGGATACAATGGCAAGTGCTTTGCCATCCTTTGCTTCCCATGCTGGAAGCAATTCTGGTTCTACTGGTTTGACAATAGAGTCGTTGACGTATTCCCATAGCTCCTTCTCGATTAAGATCATCCTCATTTTGAGCTTCCACATGTGTAAATCATCTCTTTTGAACTTCTTGATCAAACGGATCTCTGAGATTGAACCTTCCATTATAATCAAATATCAGAGATTGAACACAAACAGGATATGAACTAGCTCTAAAAAACAAGAACGTATAGCAGCTGGTAGATCTTGCATTATTCTAACTTTACAATCACAAGATAGTTTAACAACTATTTAACTGACTAATTAGAACAGTTGTTATTGGAGCGTGAAGACATAGACAGTCTATGCTTGGAATCCTATATAAATCTGCATAGTGTCGCATTTTTCGGGAGAATTGTCGCATATCTGAAAGTGCGTGAAATGGACTAAAACCTTGAGTGAACACTTTGTTGCCTTTTTCGCAAAACCTTTAATGCTCATAAAAACCCGAAAGTGAAGTGGAAGTCTTTGTCGGACTTTTTGCATGTTGTGACATTCAGTTCAAAAATGTAGACTATTGAAAAACAGTTCATTTTCTACAGACATCTCTAAGAGAGTAGTTTTGCTATTGGGATGAATAAGAGTTAGATTAAATTCCAACATAGCGAACCTACTACAACTAACTAATTTAGCAGCTGTTTGAATTCATTCAGATGATCAGTGACTGAGGTTCCTTCACTCATCTTGAGCAACATGAACTTCTTTCTCAAGAAGAGATGAGTCGATACATCTGTTGTTTCATATAGACCATAAATAATGTCCCATGCTTCTTTAGAGCTGGAACCTTTTGCTACGTGAGCTATTTGTGAATCTTTACGATTCATAGATACAATGGCTAATGCTTTGCCATCCTTAGTTTCCCAAGTGGTCAGCATGTCAGGTTTAGCCGGCTTGGCTACTGAACCATTGACGTATCTCCAAAGTTCTATCTCAATGAATATCATCCTCATTTTGAATTTCCACACGTAGAAATCATCACCGTTGAACTTATTGATCAAGCGGATGTCTGAAGATGTACCTTCCAGAATGAATGATCTAAGAAATTGTAAAATAGTCGTGAATACTATAATAGTTTGGACCTATGGCTCTGATAGCACTTGTTGGGTTTCTGTAACAGAATATTGTTTAGAAATAATTTTTTATGAGCTCTAATACCACTTTTGCCGAATACGATATCTAGTCAAAAAAAAAAAAACTTAACATTAAATTACAACAAGATCTTATCAACTGTTGATTCGGACTATTACTTAGATTGACTAGAGGAATATCTTTGTAGGTGTCAAAGACAACAATGTGGAGTGAAACAATTAGGCATCTATGACAGCCATGCTTCCTTCGAGTCATATATCCCAAAAGAGTCGTGGAACGAGTATCAATAGAGAAAGGAATTATCAAAGCATTCGTCAGTGCAAACACACATAAAAAAAATAGAGAATATGTGTTGAGCTGTTGTAAATACAATGATCAGATCACAATCCTGTGCCTGAGAATGGTTCACAATAGTAGCGCACTATGTGTTGTGATCTTATTATGCTAATTACATATTGAATACTATATCTACTTCTTAAATTACTTTCACACTCTCTAAATATCTCTGATTCTATAAAATCAGATAGTGTGATACAAAGGAATTCACGAAGAAACGCTAATTCACAGTGCCACTGATTATTGACTTATCTATTGCATACAGGTTGATTATTAGTTTCTCACTCTCGCTACTGATTTATTGTATGTATATACACATCAATTGTGGTGGTCATGAAGATTACAATTGTGCGGGTAATAGTCGTGAAGTGATGCAATTACTACGTACTAAACGGTGACGTAGTCTATGTTGTGTAGCGCTCCATTTTGACTACTGATAGTCAACAATCGTCGAAGGTATCAAATGAGTCGACCCCCCCCCCCCCCCCCCCCCCCCCCCCCCCTTTTGAGTCAATGTTGATGGAGTTGAAGTCAAGATGTTGATAGACTTATGTCAAGTCGGTGATGTCGAGTTGAACCTACTCTTCTTCAAAGTCGATGTATGCACACTTATGCGAGTAAGACTATTGTCGTTGTAGAAAGAGAATATAGTACTCATAAAATGAATTTAGGTGAGTAGGAGTGAAGATTAACTCCAACAGAAACTTGCTTCAGTAGTGTGTTGATTGTGTAGAAGAAAACCCTCTCTAATCATTGACAAAGCCAAAAGAAACTTCAATCCGGCAAAAAATGTGGAACCTCATCTTAACACTACGAGCAGGCTTGCTCCATGTTGTTGGTGGGTTATCCCCTTTCAAGGTAAGTAAAACTTAAGTTTTCTTTATCCATAGCATGTTTTGTTACTACCTTGCCTTGTTTTAATTTGCTTACAAAACTATCAACTCGATGTTGTGACAACTTTTTCAAACAATCAAAAACTCCTTGCAGATTGATCATCTTGCCTATGTATGTAGCAAAGCCTACCATTTCATTTCGCACTCTTTTTAAATCTAGGACCAGATGAAGCCAAAGCTAAACTATCTTTATACATAGCATGTTTCTTACTATCTAGTTTTATTTCACTTTGCTTACTGGAAGTTTCAACTTGATGCCATGACAACTTTTCTAAGGAATCAAAAACTACATGCAGATTGGTCATCTTGTTTATGCTTGTAGCAGAATTTGCCATTTCATTTCGAACTCCTTTAGCATCTTTCATTTCTTTTTGCCACTCCTTTACTCTTTCCTTCTTCCAATAAGACTGTAAGATTGTATTCAATAAGTAGCATCTACAAATCAAATGAATAGTGTGTGACGTAGCTTTCAAGCTACATCTCAAGAGAAAATTCTTCTCCCTCAAGATGACAAATGGTGATTCCCTAGAGAATCACATCAACTAGTTCAAGAACCTGTTACAACAAATGGCTGCTATCGGATTTGTCATAGACGATCAAGACGCAGTAATGACACTGCTCTCAAGCTTGCCAATATTGTATGATAATTGGGTGATGATGATCACCACACACCCATAATTGACTCTATCACAAATCATTACGATGTCGTTGCAAGAAGAGACAAGAAGGAACGAACCTTCCAGTTCCTCTACTATCGACTCTCACGTCTTATACACCAAGAAGAATTCGAACAAGCAAAAGAAGAGAGGCTCAAAGCCACATAAGTTGAATCAGAAGCCGACACAAAATTGTCAAGGGCAGTCGAAGCTGCCAACAAAGAAGAAGCTGTTCTATAGATACTGCAAACGAACCAACCACGAGATTCATGATTGCGGCATCTTACAACTAAGAATAGCAACAAAGGACAATCGAATCAGATGGCAAATGCAGCTATAGAAGCATCTCAGCCAAATCTAGAAGTGGATCACGTTGCATTCATAACAAGCCATCAAGAAGCATCAGACGACAGCTTCTGGTTTCTTGATTCTGGAGCCACTCAACATATGACTAGCCATATCGGCTGTTTCGAATCCTATATGCCTTACAATACATCCATACGTTTCTAATTCATCCAAATCATATTAAAATTCACGGTCATTCTCATGGTCATGCATGATATCAAACATGAATTCAACTAAATGAAATCTATTAATCAACTTTACTATGGAATTACTCCATAACTGGTAGTATGCAACTTTGCCACAGGGTCTATCAATAAATCCAAATTACATAACACAAAACTCATTTACTAACACATGTGTCTATTTTTCTTCCTCCTTTAAATTTTTCTATTTCCCAAAAAATTCCATCCACTAAGGTACAAGAATATTCCATAAACACATAATAAATGATAATTCATTTTCCCTTTTCATTAAACTAGTTTTAGTATTACTCCGTCAAAGTCGACTAATTATAACATACCTAATGAAATCATATAAATGGAAAATCCCTAAAAAATTTGGATTCCGGTACTTCTTTTGTAGTATTTGACATAAATCCTTGAATCGAATAAAGGACTACTTCCATTTAATAAGCTCTCACGTTCCATTAGTTCAACCAAGTTCTACTTTGACAAGTATCTTACCAAAACTTGGATTTGCCCAACCCCCAATGACCCAAATCATTGAGATTGCAATAAAAAACTCCTTAACGTTTTTTTAGATTGAAAAGAAAAAAAATCTAAGTAGGGATTTAAAAAAAAAAATCCTTTAACTTTAAACTTGGGGAGAACACATGCTCCAAAGTTAACAAGCACAGTACCAAAAAAAATAAATTTTCTTGAACCGGGTACCGGCTTGGAAAAGGTAACACATGAGGAACGAATATCTTGTTACCAATCATGAATCCATGAACCAAAGTCATAGACGGTCTGTTAGGATAGCAAAATTTATATCGACACACCCATCCTCGGTTATGGCCTAGAGAATCAATAATTCATTCTCACTCATTGTTCTAGTCAGATTTTCCAAAATCGTCTTCTTGAATCAATATATAAGTTTTACTTATGGTTATCCATTACTGGACCCAATTATTTCTCATGCCATTACTGGAAGAGTAGTTGACGATGAATACCCATTACCAATCATAGACTCTCCTCGCATGCAAAACAATTCAAGATTTCTTTAACTCCTTTAGGGGTTTATTTGGATAACCAAAAATTAGAAACCCTAATGCAATGTCTTTTCCAACCATGCAAAGGCCATAAACCAAACCCTAAAAAAAGGTTCACAAGAAGGGAATAAAAAAAAAAACCTACAACCACCATCGACATCTGGATTCAGAAAGCCTCACTTCCTTCACTCCCCATCAAGAGAGAGAGAGAGAGAGAGAGAGAGAGAGAGAGAGAGAGAGAGAGAGAGAGAGAGAGAGAGAGAGAGAGAGAGAGAGAGAGAGAGAGAGAGAGAGAGAGAGAGAGAGAGAGAGAGTAACAAGATTTCACATAGTCTCTCTTGACAAGTCAAGACCAAACCCTTTGAACCCTTCAATTTATAGCATAATAGGTAAAAATACAGCTGTATAAAGTATAACAGGTTAGAGTACCATAAAGCGAAGCAAGTTCTAAGACACCCAGCTGTTACCTGCCACCATCCCACACAACAAAACCGCACAAGTTAGTCGCGTGAGGAAGACAGGTGTCATAGTTGAGCATCAGTTGTTATCCATGTCCGAAATAAGATTCACTACTTTATCAGCTAAATTCCATTTTTAAAAGTACGCCCAATCTTCCCAATCATTCACTTCATTATTAAGCAATACATTCTGCTCTTTAACGAAGCCGTATCAGGGCATAAGCCATACCGATCAGTACAAGAGCAAAAGACATGTATTAGGTTCACATTTACATCAAGCAACTATTCTTCACTACACTGATGGACAAAGATATGACTATGGTCACAGCGTTAGGTACTAGAGCACTCTCGTGCTATACTAGCCCCCATGGCTATCCCGTAACTATTTTTCAAGAGCCCAAACACCAAACAACTTGGGCAAATCCATGCCATTCAAGTGTACCATAGTCAAGCTCTATATGAGTACGTGACCTTACAAACAACACTGGGACACCGGAAGCAAGCGCGTTTGATTAAATAAAAAATACAAGCTCATGTCTATTTTTAACGTACATAAGATCAAACTTTTCTAACGTTATTACCTTTAGAGGAAGAAATTTCAGTATAATCATACATGGATAAGACTTCCTGTAGTAACGAGAAGGCTACCCACCGTATTGGTGCAGTTTCGTATAGCATCATACATGAATGATAGACGACGTCATCTCTTGCGAATTATCCATCTTCAGCTGTTTTAACAAATCACCTACGTGCTAGAAGATTCAAACCAAAAGTATTGTGTTAAGCATAAGGTACTTCTATCACCCTCATAGTCTTTAATAATAGTTAACCCATCATTTTGCCGCATATTATTAACTTATCATTCAGCTTATTCAAGAGCAGTTCCTTCCCCACAGTATCCACAACATACCAATAATCATGTTATGTGTATACGTCTTCTCAAAGAAACAATCAAACCAAACATTCTTCAAGTTACACTCTTAGAAGCCAATCTACTCCTTATCAGAGGCATCAATCATCATAGTTTGTATCATACAACTGTAGCAATCATCCAGAGCAACCAATTATAGCAAGTAACAGCCAATGGAATAGCAGGAATGCTCTTATCAATCACATATAAGCATTCATCATTGTAATCACTGGAATCCATAAGTAAAGACAACGGTCCATCGCACTTTTTCCATCCTTACATACTGTAAAATGCGCGAAATAATGCATGCATGCAAGGCCATGCTTCATCGCGGTATCAGTTTGGATTTAATACTCAGAAAGTAGCGCTGGCCAGCGGCCCATTCCGCTACACAAATAGCGTTGGCCAGCGACTACTAATCACACATAATCAGTGATACTTTTTGTATACACTTGGATCATTGTCCAGTGCCAACTATAAATCAATCAGTGATAGAAAAAATACCTGTACAGGTGCCCACTTCTGCTCCTTGAGCCAGCGCTTGATTGTAAGAATCACAATTTTGTAAGCCAAAACTTGCTATTACACAACGGTAGTCACAACAAGTTGTAAACACTCATTCCTAATCGTAAAGTACAACACAAAACCTTCATTATCAGCGAGCTAGCATTCCTCATAGCGTTCTCACCTTATGTTGCAGTGTCGTTCACACGATTGCACTTCCAGTGGCTTTCACGAGTATTCCTCTTCAATAGCAATCACCGTAAAGAAAAGCACCAGTAGAGCAGGGCTGAAGGGGGGAGAGAGAGAGAGAGAGAGAGAGAGAGAGAGAGAGAGAGAGAGAGAGAGAGAGAGAGAGAGAGAGAGAGAGAGAGAGAGAGAGAGAGAGAGAGAGAGAGAGAGAGAGAGAGAGAGAGAGAGAGAGAGAGAGAGAGAGAGAGAGAGAGAGAGAGAGAGAGAGAGAGAGAGAGAGAGAGAGAGATATCAAAGCAAGATCAAAGGATTAGCAGAGATCATACAAGCTTATCCTTCACCATCAACCATCGCTGAAGAAAAGCAGCAAATTCTGGAGGAAAATAGTTATCCTTTGTTGCCTCGTTCATGTTCTACTAGGGATTTCCTCGCTGCTATTAGAAACTCAGACCAAGGGCTGTTGGAAAACACATCCCTCACCCTCGTATCTTATTAGCATGTCGGGGTTTGGCCTCGACCCTCTTCAACTCCCGACACGCGTCCCAGGTGGCGGCCTGTTGCTGGCCGCCCAGTCTGCCCGCCCTGCCCGGACCTCTTCTCCACGTGGCAAATCTCAATTTATCCTATAATCAATCGGGAGAAATGTATCTGCTTGCATATTTTGAAACTACACATCATCTCATATGCATGCGTGAGGATGGAGGTGTCTATGCACAGGCCTTGGTGCCCGGCGCCCAGTGTGGTCCCGCACAAGGGTCCCGACGATATGGCGCTAGCACCATTGTGGCCTCGCGTGAGGGTGGCACTAGTGTGGGTGTGGTCCTGGCCGGCGCCATGGCGCCAGCGCCAAGATGATCCTTCGTGGCGCCAATGTGTGTGGTCCCGACGCCAGTGCGTTGTCGACGCATGCGTGACAAGGGATTTTGTCTCCTGCCCGGACTCCGCATGTCAGTCGCTTATTGGGTCGGGGCCAAAACTGTCCCCAAGCTGTCCTTGTGCCAATGAGCGACAAGGGTCCCTCACATGCACTTTCGTATGAGCTGTTAGCCGGATTTCGTTCATGCTCCAGGCAGGCTCAAACGATTTCATGAACACTAATCTGACAAAAGGCGTTGTCCCCCAGTTGTGTCTATGTCACATATGCACTAGGTTGGAGCGCAACGTTTTATGTAGGGTTCAAGAAAATACCTTCCAGGAATCCAACAAGTTAAGTCATTTATCACAGAGGCATAACCACTGAGCTTCAACTCTTTGCGGCTTGGCTGATTTTTAGGAAACATATTTCTAAATCCAATAGTAGGTGAACAAGACAAGAAATGGTTCCTAACTTGGTTACACCTCTCAATCTCACAAACAATAGGCAACAAGCTTCCATCTAAAGAAGAAGTTCCCTTGAATATTCAAGCTGCATGCGACCATTATTCCTAATGTTGATGATCTTTATCTCTCCTTTCCTATTAAGTACACAGGTTTAACATAAATAGAGACAAAAAACATTTCGTTATTACTGGAAATAATTAGGCTCAGGGAGGTAATTCCCAAATGCTCAAAGCTCTACTTTTTGCTAAAAGCCATAACTGCAATCTCCAATAAATGTTCGAAATATGCATTTCTCAAAAGGAATTTGAGTATAAAACTCCCTAATCCTCAATCATGCACACTAGAATCTTATTGTCTTCAGATTGTTAACAGTGCATATTCTGGATAAATCACTTTAAATTTGATATATCTATGAACATATACAACATGAAATGATTCAGAGCATTATCGACGGTTGCATGTTATCATAACTTTAAACAAGCACACATCATCATAGTAGATTGTTCTACAACAATTGAAAGTTTCCTCTTCAATTAGGAAATTAAGAATGAATTCCAAGACTAATTCCTAGCATCTTTGGCAAAAGTTGAACATGTAAAAGGACACTCTACCACCAGCTTTGAAAAATCTCCAAGAATTACCAAATCCTTTTTAAACTCTCCTTGAGAAATTGGCAATTGTAACTGGGATGAAAATCCAAGTGCTTCACCTTCCAATCCAATGTAGAATTGGTCTCCTTCCCATCCAAGGCCGCATCTTAGTCGAGCTCTGATACCAATTTAAAGACCACTAGGAAAAACCCCTAAGATAAGGATAGGAAAACACAACAGGAGACATGTAGGAGCAAAACCTCTCAACCAAACGTAGATCAATCCTGGATCTAGTTTTCGAGCCATGCCATGTGAAAGCAAGAAAAGAAGAGAACAACTATTAACCTGAACCAAGTTGTCGATGGGAGAATCCGAACCTGACTATATAGAGAGTAGATTCTTGTGCATGAACCCATGCAATCTCCATGCAAGTCAACTATAAATAGGTCACACCTCTTCATGCAATCCTCCTACCTATATCTGTCACACGTACATGCACTTAGAGTGTATGGGTCCTCTCAAGGTTATTAGTCACAAATAGGCCTTGACATGGAATTAAATCGCGGCGTGACCAATAATCTTGAACATTGGAGGGCCGGTCTACCATATTATGACTATTCTATGTCCTTAACTGAATATGGTCGTAACAAGAATTCTTCACTGAAGGATGCAAAGTATTGTATCACTTTTATTGATGAACTTTTCAAAAGAATAATGGTGTACTTCATCAAGAAGAAATCAAAAGCTTTCAATTGCTTCAAAATCTTCAAGGAGCGTGCAGAGGAAGAAACTGGTAAGAAAATCAAAGCCTTGAGGTCCGACAACGGTGGAGAGTATATCTCTATCGAATTCAAGGAGTATTGCCAAAGCCAAGACATTGAACAACAACTTATCACTCCCTATTCGCCTCAGTCAAACGGCTTAACAGAGAGGAAGAATCGTACCATGGTCGAGTCAGCCAAATGCATGTTGGATGGCACACACATCTTTGCCAAAGAACTTCTAGGCTGAAGCTGTTTCCACGGTAGCTTACATCAAGAATGGATGTTCGACCAAGGCCCTCTCAGGCAAAAAACCCCATGAGGTTTGGACATGATCTAGGCCTTCATTGAATAACCTACGAGTGTTCGGATGCATCGCCTACGCGTAGATCTCGAAGGAGACAAGGAAGAAATTTGACTTCCAAGGTCTCAAGACCATCATGATCGGATATACTTCCTCTAACAATACAAGTTGTACGAACCTGATACCCAATAGGTTTTATTCAACATGGATACAACTTTTATCGAGGATCAGTTCAACAACTTCAAAGGTAAAGGCAAAGTTCCTTGCGAACCTTCAACGTCTATCATCGGCATGACAATTCTATCAATGAGTCAGAAGAAGACGTTGTTGTTACTCAGCAACAACAAGTCCAAGGATTGGATCATCAACCGATGCTACCTCCAAGAAGGTTAAACCGAGTGCGCACATAGCCCACGAGGTATATTCTTGAGTCTATCTATCTTTTAATGTAGAAAACAACTAATGTCGAGGAGGCACTTAGCCAACAAGACTCCGATCTATGGAGAGAAGTGATGGGGACAAAGAGTATTCCTCTTTGATCAATAACCAAACATGGTCATTAGTCAAACCACCTATTGCCTTCAGCAACAGTACCATCAGGTGAATGATGCTAAAACAAATGTTGTCTTACGAATTCGACATAACTGACCTGGGTGAAGCTCACTATTGTCTAGGTATTTAAATCCATAGACACACAGCACAACAGTTGATTTATATCACTCAATAAAGGTACATCACAATATTCTTATCAGATATAATATGATCAATTGTAAATTAGCTCACTCACAAATGGATCCAGACCTGCGATTGTCTAAGGACCAATGTCTCCAGACAAAGCAGGAAGAGGGGTAGTTGTAACACAATTTGTAGAAATACTCTACTAATGAAGACAAGAATGGCACCCAACTTTTTTGAGTTGGCCGACTTATCGGGGAAGTCCGACTTGTCGACTCAACCGACATATCGACTTGTCAACTACTCCAACTTAACTGGCCATGGCAGCGACTAGCTCGACTTCGAATAGTCAAAGCCTTCTCACAATCACTTCTTGTACTATGCAATGACTTGGACAATGACAACAACAGCTATGATCTCCTCCAGACGGCACAACGGCTCCATGCCATCTTATTTGTACACTCATCTGCATAGATGTAAATTGTATATAGATGACTATCGTAATCTAATTAGTAAATAGTTAATGAGACAAATATTGTAGATGCTTTCATGCATCGATTCTTTTCTTCAGACTGTGTAGGCTGATATTCCAAAGAATATTCTAGCCATCCTAAAGAACATCTTTAGAAATACAAGCAGGATAGGATTTAAACGTAGAACTTGCTCATCAAGTTTAGGCTTTTACGTTATCCGTATTGGCTTAAGTTATTTAGTTATAAGTTTGAACTGTCATGGGCACTGCACATAGATATGTGATTTAAAGTTATGTAAAAGCTAGCCACAAAGGCCTATTGGGGGTTTGTCTCATGACACCAATGTGATTCAAAGTTAATTTAGTCCCATAATGCCTTTTTGTAAGTGACCACCACTCCAAGTATATATAGGAGTGGAAGAGTCCATTTTCGAG
The DNA here is from genome assembly GCA_029204225.1 of Diphasiastrum complanatum. Lineage (NCBI taxonomy): Eukaryota > Viridiplantae > Streptophyta > Lycopodiopsida > Lycopodiales > Lycopodiaceae > Diphasiastrum > Diphasiastrum complanatum. The sequence goes on along the minus strand of MU831833.1, from coordinate 56,208 downwards.
AAGAACCTCATTTGTAATACATGCCTATCTTTCTCTTTGAGTGTTCTCCCTTGTGTGGTTTCATGGACTATGTTACTTCACATTTTATTGTATATTATTCATCTGGCAACATGTTAAGTTAATCTAGGCCCTCCATTCTCTAGTAGGGTAAGCCTTAGAGGATGAGATTTAGTTTAGGGTTTTATCTTTTAGGTTAAGTCGTCATTTGTTAGAAACTAAGGAGAGAAAAGAGAGAAGAGTGGATCTTACCCTCATAATACTCATCCTATACTCATAATGCTCTTCCCATCCTCTTGCTCAAGCTAGTTGGAGAAGCCATAGTGTAGACTAGTTGGGAGACTGCCATAGTACTAGATGGAGCCATAGTTGACGGAGGATGCTGAAGATCCAACATTGGCGTCGTTGTCAGGGACCGAACCCGGGTCACCTGAGTGACAGGCAGGAATACTTACCACTATACTACTCGCCCAGCTGTCTAGCATCTCTCAAACGTATTCGGCCAATCGGCCATCCCAGCTGTGTGGCGTCTTAACTCTGTTCACTCTACAATTTAGCATCAATCCTTGCCAGTGCAATGACAATGGCTACGCATACCTCTAATCTAATGGTTCTCACCACCCATCCTTGTACATAGCCATCCCACCGAAGCAATCCAATACTACTTATTCTAGCTGGGAGAGGCCTTAGACACCTCCAGTAGGAAACGCCTTGGACGTGCACTAGTAGGAAGCCATAGAGAAAGCAAGAAAACGATTGTACCCTCGTCCCATACACCACCATTCTAAAGAGTAGTGACTCCACCGCGAGTAGAGACTCCACCGCGAGTAGTGACTCCACCATGGCCATCAAATCATCAATAAAGTGGTAACTTGTACCCGTGAAGGGCTCTCAAGTCACATCAAGGGCAAAATCTATGTGCAAATCGATGCAGACGACCGATGTTCCTACCAACGTCAACAACAATGCTTCATTTGAAAAATGTACATTGAGCAGTGGTCGCCCATACTACTGCTGTTGTACATCATCCATTCCATCATCTACGGAGGCCACAAAAAAAAAAAAACACAAGTCATCAGCGAGCGACATCCCATAGGCCTACGTAAACTGAAGAAATCTCAAGTCAATCAGAGATTGAAGCTATGAGCGCACAACCTCAGTGACAAAGTTTTCAAAGATGAGCCATGATGATTCCGTGGAGAATTGTACAAAGAGCATTGGTTATATTATGGACAGATATGCAAATCCACACAAGACTCATCTCATTCCTTTTTTCCATCTTGTGACAATTTGAGTCTTGGGTCCATTGGTGCTGAGCTAACTTGTAATTCATCAGACTATATATGATTAGTATATTGTAGATGTGTCTCTATTGAGTGATGTAAATTAGCCTTTGCTCTTTGTCTCTTTGGAGTAGAGTACCAAAACAGAAGCGAGCTTCATCCAAATATGTCATGCCAAATTCTAAGGATAACATTTGTTTTGCACTTTTTACTAATTCAACATTGTTGTCGAATAGCAATGTGTCATCCACAAACAATGTAATAATAATAAAATAAATGTTGCACATACTTGAAGTAGACATTAGAGTCTGAAGTGTTTGGGTTATAACCATGATCGATAAGGAAAGTGTTGATCCTCTAAACCCAAACTCTAGCAAGTTGCTTCAAGTCGTAAAGTGCTCTATGGAGTTTACGTACATGATTATCCTTGTCATTGATTCGATAACCTTTGGGATGTATCATGTAGATTTTTTTTTTATAACTCCATTCAGATACACTGTCTGTACATCCATCTGATGTATCTCCAAATTCGTTGCAGTAGCATACGATAGTAGAAGTTTGATTGAAGAATGCTTTACTACTGGAATGAAAGTCTCAATATAGGATATTTGAGATCTGGAAAAATCCTCATGCAATAAGTTGAGCTTTTCTTCGATCGATACTTCCATTTGCCTAGTAGTTGATCTTGAATATCTATTACAATCAACTACATTTCTACGGGCAAATAATTTGACAATGGTCCAAGTCTGGTATTTGATGAGAGATGAATACTCTCTATATATGGTAGAACATTATCATTCTTAATGATTGCGTGTCAGATTGTAAAAACAATAATATGTTTCAGATTGTAGGTCATGAACCTACAAACATTGATAGAGATCATATTCTCTTAATCTTGTAAAAATCAGATTTTCAGCCTGAGAACATATCATATTCGTATTTGACATTCTAAAACAAATTCTATTATGATTAAAATCAAACTTCCTTAATCTCAAACAAATCAGATCGTCGACATGAGAAGAGTGCTTCTTCGACAATAATTGGATCTCAAATGAGATAACAAGTAGATTCATCAACGTATTTGTTAGGTGGTATGTGATCTCTTGTCGAATCTTTTGGGAGACGAATGAGGCTGATAAGCATTTTTTTGGTTTTGTTGTTGTTAAGTTGTAACATCTTCTTTTGATTTGTTGTTGATTAGTTGTCTGTATGCATTCATACCTTCAATATAAATAGTCGAGTTGAAAACAGACGTGTTCAATACTTCAATTGATTGAGCTTTGTCCTTGTCTTTGAGGTTGATAAACTGATTTTTGATAAAGACGATATCTTGACTGGTGAATATCTTTAATTCAACAAGATCATACAACTTATAAACTTTATTTAAGATCATATAACCAATGAAAATGGATTTGATATTGTGAGCGTCTAGCTTCTTCTTGATCTCATGCAGTATCTACGCATAGGCAATACATTCAAAAACTCTAAGGTTCGATAATGAAAGTCTACAGTTTGTCCAAATTTCATAAGGTGTTTTGTTTGAAAGCCCTTTAGCAGAACACCTGTTATGAATATAAGTTGCAGTGGAAACAGCTTCAGCCGAAGAATTTAGGCAGTGTCACGTGAGCGAGTATACATTTAGCCACTTTGACTAAGGTTTGATTCTTTCTCTTAGTAAGTCCATTCGACGGAGGTGAATAAGAAGTAATTAATTGTTGCTCAATGCCTTTGCTAAGGCAATACTCCTTGAATTCGGTTGAGATGTATTATCCCCCATTGTTGACCTTAGTGCTTTGATTCTTTTACCCATTTTGAGATCTACACGCTCATTGAATTGTGACATGATACTGAATGGAATAAAATTGTATGATCAATTCAATAATTTGCATTTACATCAGAAGAATCATGAGCACAAAACAATAGTGGATGCAACCACGTACTCGAAACTATAATTGAGTATCCGATTGACTTTGTCTGACACTTCCTTTAATAAGTAGTAAGCGTTTCTAGCAATGCACTATATTAATCTCCATGATCAATATGCAATAAGAGGATGTAGTTGAAGAAATTAACCTAGAAAGTCAACGATACAATTGCGCTCTGAATGAAGTTACTGATCTACTGATTCATTGATCTTAGATGAATATGTACACATGGCTAACTGATTAGAAGGATGATTAACTTTGCAAATTAGGATTAAGGCACTACTTGCTGTTGCACGTCGCTTTCAATCGACATCTAATTTAGTTAGAGATGTTGGACACGTCGATGACTTTGTACAAGTTAGAAATCGCGGACAAGCTGCAAGACATCGGTCGATGACGTGGAAGTCGAGGACGCAGACGTTGGATAGGTTGGAGACGTTGAGGATGTCGATGACTTCGGCCAAGTCGATGACATGGACGTCATGTAACTTGAAACTTTGGACATGTTGATGTAGATTGTCATCAACTTTGCTTGTATTTCTGCAGATGTCGCGACTGTTCCAATATTTACAACAGCTAACAAATGAATCTAGATTAGCAGGAAATAAGGATGGAGAGGATAGAAATCCAACACCCCCACTTAATCTGGATTCTTGAATGCCTTGATTCTCAAATTTAAAATAGCACAAAAATTGTTGTGCTTCCTGATTCAATCCCTTTGTAAATATGTCAGCTGCCATGTATTGAGTTCTGCAAAATTTTAGGTTCACTTCCTTGTTGAATATCATGCTCCTTGTATAGTGATATCTAATCTCGATGTGCTTGCTCCTAGAATGAAATCTAGAATTAATTGACAATGCAATTGCACTCTGATTGTCGCACTGGATCATTGTTGGAGCAGATTGTCTGAGACCAATATCAGATAATAAATTCCTCAATTAGATTGTCTCTTTGGTAGCTTGAGAGACTACAATGTACCCTGACTCTGTCAAAGACATTATGGAGGTATGCTTACAACTATTCCAAGATATCAGACCGTTGTTGAGCAAAAAAGCATATCCATAAGTTGATTTTCTGGTGTCGATATCACCTGTCCAATTTGCATCTGTATATCCATGAAGAGTTGGATATCAGATGGATCTCCATCACCATATCAAATGCAGAGGTCCATTGTAGCTCGTACATATCTGATTACTTTGAAAGAGCTTTCCAATGGATCATGTACTGACTCAAGGAACTGATGGCTTATGCAAGATCTGGCCTAGTCGAGATCATTGCATACATCAGAGATCCGATAATAGACTAATATGGATACCCCTTCATTTCGGCCTTCTCCTCATTGGTCTGAGAGCACTGTTCCTTGGATAATCTAAGACGTGGATCCATGGGATTATGTACAGGCTTGCAATTCATAAAATTGACCTTCATCAGCAAGTTATAAAAGTACTTTTGCTGGGTGATATAGAGAAGTCTTCGACTGCGAGACAATAGTGAGCTTCATCAGAGCAATATTGTTGCCAAATAGCAACGTATCATCCACATAAAGTGTGATGATGACAAAGAATTGATTGACAACTTTGTAATACACATGACAAACTACCGAGCTACGTTGAAAACCATGATCGATCAAGAACGTGTTGATTCGATGAAACCATGCTCTGGAAGATTGTTTCAAACTGTACAAAGCTTTTTGTGGATTGCATACATGGTCTTCACGACCATTGAAGATGTAGCCTTCTGACTGGATCATATAGATGTCTTCCTCGATAACTCCATTGAGGAATGCAGTTTGTACATCCATCTGATGTACCTCTTTCCTGCAGCAGCATAAGAAAGTAGGAGTCGAATAGAAGTGTGCTTGACAACTGGGCTGAAGGTCTCAAATTAGTCGATGTTGGGAATTTGTGAAAATCCCCTTGCCAAAAGTCGAGCTTTCCTTCTGTCGATGCTCCCGTCTGCTTTGTATTTGATCTTAAAGCACGATCAATTATAGTATTATAATGACTAAGCTTATAGAGATATCCTTGCCTCTTTCCGAGTGCAAGAACTCTTCTGCTCTTATCAAGAATTTGACAGGAATCTGTCATAAACTCTACCCTATGTCCTAAATATGTGATTCAACTAACTGACAGTAAATTTGTTGTCATATTTGAGATTTACAATACATTTGGTATAAGCTTCGACATTCCATTCTGAAAATTTATCCTAACAATACCTTCACCTTCAATTATGTGGGAATTGTTGTCTCCAAGGTGAAAAAATTTCTTTGTGTTGTAGGGTGAATAGTCGATGAACCATTCTTGATGGCTTGTCATGTGTTGTGTAGCTCTAGAATCGAGGAACCACTCCTCTAACTGTTCGACATGGCGATGGCTCACCATGAAGACTTCCTGCTCTTCATCATTTTCGATCTTCTGCTTGGTGTCGGCTGCATGAGATTGTTGATCCGGCTGCTTCTTCTTCTTCTTGCCGTTGTTAATTCGACAATCTTGGATCTCATGATTTGGTCTCTTGTAGTACCTATAGAAGAGTCTTTTCTTGTTGTTTTGAGCAGGTGGCTGATTTTGGGACTTTTGTGACTGCTTTTGATTGCTGTCATTTTGTTGAATAGCTTTATTTTTCGGTTGCTTTCTTGAGCCCTTCTTGGAGAATAATGCTTGTGAGTCGTTGATGGAGGACGAAGATGTTCCACCTCTTCTTGTTTCCTCCTGCAGCAACATAGTTATGACTCCGGATAATGTGATGTCTGAGTGTCTGGAAACCATCATCACCCAGTTTTCATAAGAAGATGGTAAGCTTGACAATAAGATCATAACAACATCAGAGTCTTCGATTGTTGAACCTATTGCTGCCTTCTGAATTTAGTTTGTGTAAGGTGATTGCATGTTTGAATTGATTCATACTTGCAGATTCATTGTTCCATATCGTTTTATATGATTGATAGCACTTCTCAATTTTCTTGCTCTAATCACTTCATTTTTGATACAACGCTTCCGCAAAGCCAAGACTCTGTAATCAAGGTAATTTGTGCATGGCTAGGGAATCGAGTTAGTCGATCCAGCGACTTCGAAGCTGTGATCAGTAGGACAGACTTCGAAGACTTCAAAGTCGGTCTGATTACTGAATCAATAGACTCAGTTTCATACACCGAGGATTCTCTGTAGCTCCATTTTGTTGCAACATGAATTGAAGGTTGATCCACCTGTCAAATCCCCAGCATATGCAACGTGTTCTTTGCGGCTCTCGACGAGGACATGCAATGGAAGGTGGTGGCTGTCACTCACTGAGAGCGACATGATAACTCGAGCCCATGAGGCTATTCGTTAAGCATTTTAAAAAATAATGATAAAAAAGCAATGAAGCTTATTTTCTAAGTTAAAAATAAACACGTGGAAACCATTTCAAAAAATGTTAACTTCTAAATAAATAAAATATGAAAAAAATAGATCACACAAGCACGTCAAATTTTATAATGATCAAGACAGGGCCAAAAATACGAAGGTCATTATCCCATTTCACATAGGAAAGTTGGACTCCTAATGAGTTGGCATAAAAAATGCTCACCGAATTGGAGTAAGGTGAACATGCCATGCACTACCCCTCGACATCCCTCTGTAGGGCACCTACTTTTTAGGAGTTGTTCGGATTCAAATTTTTAAGGTAGGAGAACGTCATGCAGGTTGTTACATGAAGGAGGAGAGGGAATGAAGGTCCACTATGCACATTTGTAGATGAAATCTAGATGGAGAAAGATGAAAAAATTGAGGCTATGAAGGGGGATAAGTGTGACTCATCATCAATATTCACTATTGGGCCCCTTGTGTGTGAAATCTCCTTTTAACCTAATAGATTCTATGGTGATCTAGTTTGGTTCCAAACAAAACATGCTGACCCCAACGGATTCCACTAGCATGACATGGACTTTTGAGAAGACAACATTTTGCAAAATTAAAAGAAAAAACACAACGAAGCCCTAAACCTAACCCTAGTGACAGATTTAAAGATCATGACATTTTTAAAAGGGAAAATTTAGGGTCGAAGCTGATTGCAAAGCCGTATACCAATTGTTCTCTCCTCCTCGTTTGTGCTCTTTGGAATTTATTCTCATCTTCGGTGGTTGTGAGGTTTTTGTCGGCTCGCTCTAACCGATCCACAATTGCTCGTGCATTCAAGCTGGACGATCGAGAGCAGGGAGTGAAATGAGTGATTGGTTTTTAAAATTCGATTCTATTTGATCATCAGATATGAATGCCTTGGATTAATCCATCCTTGCTTCTTTCCCTTTCCCTTTCTCTTTGATCGCTCAAAACTGGGAGCTGAGCTGAATTCGCCCTAATCTGGCAAAGGCGAAATTACATGTTTTGGAGTTGCGTGAATCTGACACTTGTCTTCGCAGGAGAGTTATGAGCAGAACAATTAACAGGTTGCTTGGGATAAGTTCATTGAGACACTGTTTTTGTTGAGAGTGCATTTGTTGCGGCTTTGCTGCTTGGTGTAAAAAAGATAGAAAGGAGAAGCAAGATGCAAGAGTTCAATTTAAGTGAAATGGGTCCTATTTTAGGCAGAAGTACAGGGGGATATTTTTATCACAGAAGCGTTTGGAGTCATCAAATGAGATGGTTAAGAAAACTTGGGCTTTTGTTGGTTACAATCACGAGTCTCTGGTTGATCAGTGTTTCAGCGCAAGACGCAGGTATGCCTAGTTTTGAATCTATTAATTGTTTCTGTACGTTTATACTAAAAGTATTGTACAAACTCTCTTTACTGGTGACATAAGGAGAGGTGTTGTATTATGTCTATGTCACTTACTGGCAAATATAATTGGCAGTAGATGTTCATAAACATTAGGCACATGTTTCCAACATGCTTGCATGCCTTTGCATGTTTGCAAGTTGGTGTTAACGTGTTTTTTGATAACTACGGTTGTATATACTGTCAAGTCAATAAAGCAGAACACTTGAGAGTTGGAGGATTGCGGCATCCATTGCAATTTTCTAATAATAAGAGGGAAAAGATTTCCATGGATTTTGTTACTGGTCTTCCAAGATTCAACAAGGATAATTATGCTATTTAGGTGATAAAAGACCGCCTGGCAAAAATAGCAAAATTGACTTTGCAAACTACTTTACACCGTTCAGAACTTTGAATTAACCAGTTATTTTAAAACTTGAGACATTAGGCAATCATAAGTCTAGATTACGACCACAAGATTTCACAACACCCAAATGTACGCATGTCCAATCTAGGTTTCCTAGTCGACCCTGAGTTACCACTCCAATTAAGACTTAACTATGAATGACATTGATTATTAACCATATTTGCACCGCGATTCGCGAATTGCGATCAGAATCGCGATCCTGATTCGCGATTCGGGATTTTCCCAGAATCGTGTAGAATCGAAATTTTTTTTTTTTTTTGAAATTTTTTTGTGCAATATGGGTATCAGATGAAAGCTCTGATCGAGGGGAGTATGATTGTGTAGTTTGCCGACTGTTTCAGGTGCAGGATGGTCCCTTTACGCTAAAGCTGCATCCCATATAAAAAAAAGAGAACACATTGGGGCATTCCTAGTGAACATAGCAGGAATCTCCCTTTCTCTGATTCTCCCTCTCTCTATCTCTCTCTGATCACGATTCACAACAAACGGAACTAAAACCATGCTGAACAAAAACCTAGCTGAATCATTCTGAACTTTAGCCTTAAATGAAACAATTTTTGACAAAACAACCATACTCTCTCTCTCTCTCTCTCTCTCTCTCTACAACCATAAATCATAAACCATAAAACCGAAGTTACTGAACTAAAACCACAAAGAACAATACTGAATCACGACAATGCTGTGAATAGGATCATCATAATATATAATATCGGGCCACATGGCACCAAAAAGGGGTACAATGATGTTCCATGAACGTAATGAAAACTATATAACTAAGGCTCGTCAGAGTCATGGTAGGATAAATCATCCGAATCTGTGGACTGCAGATCCCATGGGTCCGCAGATGAATCGGAACTGGAGGGAGCCATATGTCGTGGTGTGGCCCTGGCTCTGCTGCGTGCTCTGGATCCCTGCTGCGTGCCCTGGCTCTGGACCACCATCCTCTCCCTGCCTCTACCTCTGCCTCTGCCTCTGCCTCTCTCCCCTCCTCTGGCCCCCATATGGCTGCCCCCAGCCCTGTGTCTACTCCGTCGTGCCTGTGTGTCAGGTGGCCGTAACCCTACGCCCTGGGATGGCCCTACCCACTGTGATGATGCCTGGCCGACGACTGCCTGTGATGCTCCACTCCTGTCTACAAAAAGAGTACTCAGCCCCCCCCTCCTAGAACCTCTAGGTCTCCCCCTAGGCCTACGTGCAGGAATGGCTGGCTCCTCGTCTGTCTTTGCATCAGGGTCCACCAGCAGGTCAGCCAGGTCATCCCCCTGTGCCTCCGCCCACATCTTCTCGTCCTCCTCTGTATCTCACCCACTCCTCCTCCTCCACATAGTTTGCCCCGAGCATCTCTCCACCCTCCTCGACCTCGTCATCTCCCTCCTCAGCCCTCTCCCTCTGCCTCTCTGTCCTCCTCTGCCGCCGTAAAGCCCGTGCGTCAGCCTGTGCCTGTCTGTAGAGCTCTCTATGGATCTCATCATACATCTCCTCCTGTGTGGGTGGTGCCCGAGGAGCAGCAGCTATCGAATCCACCAAGCAAGTGTCGGGGTCCACCTGCAACCAAAAACAATACATTGTTGTTAGGCAGGTATTGTGCAACTCACTGCATATTTTGAAAGCAAATCAATTCACCAAAGCATACCAAGAAAAAAGGGGTGATGATGTGACTCACCTCGAGCATCTGACCCTCTCCTCGTGTGCGCCTCAGCATACGGCCGTTGGTGTTCACAAACACCAGCCGCCTACACTGCTCGATGGACAACCTGTTCCTCTTCTGCATGTGATACAAGGCCCAGGTGCTCCAATTCCGCTCACAAGCTCCTGCAGAACAGTCTTGTGCAAGGACTCTCTCAGCCAATCGCCTCAGGTCACCTGTGCTGCGCCCGTGGATGCACCACCATGTAACGGGCCTCAACTGATCCTCCCTCCGCCGACTCTGCTCTCCATCGAAAGGAAACTGGAAGCGCTCAAATGCGAGCAGCTGGCTTGCAATGTTGGCCAGCATCGGACCTATTGGCAAAAGGAAAAACATGGCACATGTAAGACCCCTCAAATTCAGACACTACCAATGAGTACAATACTGCAGTAACATTGCTACCAAATGATTTCTCACACGTACCTGGTCCGGGCCATATGCGCTCCGTGTACTCCACCCATCCCCGGTGCAGCTCCGGATCGTCCCTCTCTCGTGTAGAGCGCCACAAGGGGTGTAACATGTGGGCTACGGCGTGGATGGGTCGGTGGAAGTAGTCCCATCTGGCCTCCCAGATGCGTGAGATCTCGCGCCTCCTGCAGCAGACAAATTACAACAATCACTAAACCATAGCATAAAAGAAACGCATCAGACTCGAGTGAGAAACAACAAACTAGACACTGAAGAGTCATACCTATGCTCGTCCAAGGCTGACAACAGAATCCCCTCGCCGATGCGCTCCATGAACTCGTAAATGAGACCGAGGGTGCACCCCCCACGGTCTACCAGACGCAGCACTCTGTAAATGGGTAGTAGGATCCCACTAATCTCCTCAGCAGCTCTCCAGAACTCGTCGCCGTACACAGTGGACTGGAAAAATGCCGAATGGGGGAGGTCTGTAAAGTCCCGGAAGGCCACGCTGGAAACCATCCGCCGCAATGCATCCTTCACCACCACCAATCACTCTAGCACCAAGAAGTAAAACGCAAAGCGTGTGGGTGCGGGCTTCTTCAGGTTTAGGGTGGAGAAGGTGCGGAACAGGGCCAACACACGCCTCTTCTTGGTGACAAAAGTGACCAGGCGCATGGCCGTAGAAGTGATCTGCAACACAAACACCCAGTAAAAAAGTTTAGACAGTAGTTGAGACGTGGTTAGCAGCATCGAAGGAAGAAAGCATAGCAAATAGAACAAATATACCTCTCTGATCCATGGAAGCGCACATAGGTCATGGATGAGCAAGTCTATGCAATGTGCAGCACAGGGTGTCCACACAATGCTGGGGTGCTCCGTCATCGTAATCTTGCCCATCTGCTTGCAGTTCGAGGCGTTGTCGGTGACAACCTGAACCACGTGCTCATCTCCGATGTCAGCAATAACATCTCTAATGACCTCCCATATGAAATCGGCTGTGATGGCGTCACCACCTCGAGTGGCATCCACGCCACGTAGGAATATTGTGCCAAGCGGGCAAGAAACCAAGACATTGATGACGGATCGCCGACGAATGTCGGTCCATCCATCGCTCAGTATCGTGCATCCATACCTGTCGCAAAACACCCATTAGCTACATGCAAAAATTACGGCACCAGTAAATCCTAAACACATGCAAAGAGATTACAAAGACAAGTTACTTACTGCTGCCAAGCTGAGCGAATGGAACTCAACTCCCGCGTGATGGTCTCCTCCTCCTGACGAAGCAACCTGCCTCGTAGTGCCTCTCGCCTGGGAGGTGTCCATGTAGCATCCACGGCCGCCATCTGTGCACAGAACTCCCTGAACACCCAAGTGTCAGCAACAGCAAAGGCAATGCCGCACTCGTAAAAGAACTGGCCACACAGTCGAGTGCAACGGGCCTGCTGCTCTCTCTGCCAGCCGCATCGATCAAGGGTCTGCTGCCTGGGCCTAACCCCTCTCTGCTGTGTATATGGTGCTCGTGGTCTGGCATGCCCAACGGATGGCTGATCTGTGGGTGTGTCACTCTCTCTGGCAACATCTGCCGAAGCATGTGGTGCATCTGCTGCCGAGGAGGAGGGTCGAGAAGCACCCGCTGCTGCTGAACCAACATGCTCATCTGTTGGTCCTGCTGCTGCTGCGGATGGAACTGAAGGTGCTCTACTGGGCCTTGCACTTGAACCATGCTCTGCCCGTGCTGTACTGGGCCCTGCAGCTGTACCATGCTCTGCTCGTGATGTACTGGGCCCTGCACCTGTACCATGCCCAACCCATGATGTACTACGCCCTGCAGCTATACCATGCCCTGCCCGTGATGTACTGGGCCCAATATCCATGGTAGGCCCTGCCTGTCTGCCTGTGAGCCCTCCTGCATGCCTACCTGTAGCTGCTCCTGCTGCCTGTCCCTGTCTAGAACCCTGTGATGCAGTATCGGGCCCGTACATGGTAGACAACCTCTGCAGATCCTCATCAGAAATCCTGGGGCAATCAGATATGCCCAATGTCCGCCCATCTGGCCCTCTGACCCGCAGCAAGTGAGCCCTAACCCTGGTGAGTGATCCCGTGAAGTGACCACCGCAATGCAAGCATCTCCATCTGCGGGTGCCTGAGCCATGGTGTGTGCCCACATCCCCGTCGGTAAGCTCAACCTCGGCCCAAAGGCCTCGGTCCCGCACTGGCATCGTATCAACACGACCCTAAACCTGCAAACAACAAATAATCAGGCAAACGTTCAGTAGAAAAAAAAATACATTGCATTGAACAACATTACCGAGTTCAAATAGAGCTCAAAATACCAGAGCATACATCAGAACGATTCCAGTTCACACATTATATCAAGTGCCAAAGAAGAACATGAGATTAGGGCGTGGGATAGAATAATTTCTGTATGAGGGATAACAGGCGACTGACGTTAGCGTCGGAGTCCGTGCAGGCATAAAGGAGTGCAGTGTGGGCCTAAACCGCGCCCCTAGTAGATGTTTGCACGATGGTCCACGCCTAAACCCTAAAAAGTATGGAATCAGGGCATGAAAATTGAAATTTGTGATACGGACGTAGACGGGCGGAACGGAGGTCATAGGAGTCTGTGCAAGCATGTGGAAATGCATTCTAGGCTCAGACATCACCTCACTCGGTTTCCAACAAGCCATTCCGTGGAAATGGCCAAAATACACAAGCATTTGGAATGTGGTGTTCAAATCTCGCTAGGCGTGTCGTGACGGCTGAAACTGATGCTGTAAAAATCACTGTGGGCGTGAAGAAAGGTGGTCTAGAGCCAGACTACGCTCGATTTGGTTGCCTACAGCTCAATGTCAACAATTGCAAAAAATCAAGCCTACACTTACCAAATATCGAAATTTGGTCGTTTCGCTCTCCACGAAGCTCAGACCCACCCGGCACCGTGCACACCAACTCTGTATCGTCGAGTAGATGCCTGCCAAGTATTCACTTGCGAAGATTGGACGCCCACGGCTCTCAGAAAATTTTTTTGCCTCCTCCACTGCTGGCGCGGTTCTGTGCGCGAGGCGGCGGCCGAAAATTGGGTTTTTTTTTTTTTTTTTTGCGATTCTGTCCACGATTCGCTGCAGCGAATCGCGAAGCTGGCGAATCGCGATTCGCTGCAACTATGTTATGAACCAAGAGTTAGAGCCTAACCATATTAGGCTTCCCTTGGCCCAAGTCCTAATAATCATAGTCATCAAGGATGTAACATACTTTCTCCCCTTAAATGTTTATGTTTTGAAAAATGAAATTACAGAATCTCTTTTTCAGGCTTTCCATGCTCTTCCAAGAATGATCATCTCGAGTCTGTCCTTTCCATCTAATCAAGTACTCCAAGACAATGCAATTATTCAACCATCCTCTTTTTTGATCCAATAGTAAAACAAGTTCGAAAGCAACACCAAATGAAAGGTCCCTAACCTACTCCAATTCATTTCCACGTGCAACTGAATCACCTCCATGCGAATTGACCTTCAACTTGCTGTCACAAAATATGTTTGATTTTTCTGGATGCTAGCTTATAATTGACATCATTAACTCACTTAATAATTTCGTCTGATAGGAGGTGCCTTGCAGACAACTAGTAACATATCAATGTTATGTCTCGGAGAATTTCAGACATAACAAAGGAGACATGCAATTTTCAACCCTATGAAGTCCAATCAAAAGTTATGAGAACATCAATGTCATCAAGCATAGCGTGCACCGAATGCTATGACATCCCTTCATCAACGCCCAAGAGAAGGTGCAGATCACATGCACAAACAAATGTTCACATCAGCTTTCATCCATTTGTACAACACCCAACATCTATCACTGCTCCGGAGGTGAATGGCAACTTGGCCATGATGAAGGCTAGCACCAAAGAGCAAAGCCAAATGAAGTTCTTAATTTCTCATGGAAAAATAAGAAAATCAAGCTATAAAAAAGACATGAGTCAATTGATTGATAACGTGATGCTTGTTGCGATATTATGGTTCGATTTTGATAGGCATAGTCATGCATTGAAGAGAAAGGATCATTCCGCAAAGCTCGATAGTTGCATCTATTGAATGCTAATTTCCTATCTGGCATTCTTTCCTTGCTCCATAATGGTATCAGAGCTATTATCAGATACCTAACATTTATTAGAGCATTCATATTGTTTCCAATCAGAGTGTTGCATGGTATCAGTGTCCTGATATTATCAGATACTATTTTTCATTCTTAGGTCATCGATATATCATTCTGATTATCGATAGACTAACTTCCAGATGGATTCACAAAGCAAAGTTGGTCTCATAGTCGACAAGCTGAATGGATCCAATTATCATTTGCGAAAATTTAAGCTGAAGACCGTGCTAATTGCCAATGAATTGTGGGATGTTGTCACAGGTATCGAATTGAAACTTGAAGACTACACAAATCGAAGAGTGGTAAAGCTTTCGCGCTAATCATTCTCAATATATCGGATACTCAAATTTTTCACATATCTGAAGCTCAAACTTCGAAAGAAGCATGGGACATTCTGAGTGCATGACGTAAGGGACGTGACTTCTAAGTTGCATCTCAGAAGGAAATTCTTCTCACTCAAGATGTCTAGTGGCGATTCATTGGAGAATCACATAAACTAGTTTAAGAATCTCTTGCAGTAGATGGCAGCTTTCGGATCAATTATCGACAATCAAGACGCAGTCACGACATCGCTATTAAGCCTGCCACCTACATACAAAAACTATGTAATGATCATATCGACACACCCAGATCTAACTCTTTCTAGAGCACTATGTTGTTGCAGGAAGATAATCGAAGGAGCGTAGACAACTCTTTGAATACGGTATCACATGCTCTATATGTAAACAAAGGCTCTAAACGTAGAAGAAGAAAAGCTCGAAACAATTTGTATCGAATCGGAAGCCGACACAAAATCTAGAGCAATTGTCGAGTCCACAGTCGAAGAAGATGATGTTCTGTAAGTACTGCAAATGCACTAATCATGAGATTCAGGATTGCAGGATATTGGAAGCGAACAACGCCAATAATAAGCAATCAGATCAACAGGCAAATGCAGTTGCAGAGACATCACAATCCCTTGTTCAAGACGTGGATGAAGAAGTGTTCATGATCAACGATCAGAAGGCGCAAGTTGACAATGCTTGGTTTCTTGATCCACTTAACATTTGACCAATCATCTTGAGCATTTCTAGTCCTATACTCCTTGAAATATTTCCAGATTTGGTTTTGCCATCTAATCATGAAGAGAAGGGACTGCCATCTACTTCTAGTGGACAGCCCACTACTCCTTCAATTTTGCAGCCCATAGTTCATCAAGAAGAACCTATTTATGGTGAAGAGCAGCCTGTTGAAGACATTGGACAGCAAGGTCCAAGTTCAGAAAACATTGGACAACAAGGTTCAAGTTCGGAACACTTTGGATAGCAAAGTGTTGACAAAGGTAAGGCTGTTGGATAGCCCAAACCAGTCCCTAAATGGTTGTTGCAGACTTTGCAGGACAGCAAAATGGATCATTTTTATGAAGGAAAGACTCATGCCTCTACTAAATAAGTAGAATTTGTTGATTTTTTTGATTTTGCTCTAACTTCTATTGAGGATGGTGCAGTAGAACCTGTTTTTTATGAGTAGGCCAAAAATGTTGGGAGGATGCGATGCAAGAGGAGTACAACTCACTCATGAAGAACCACACTTGGGTTCTTGTTGATCTTCCACATGGGGCTGGAATCTTCATCTCTCAACAACGATACATTGAGCAGATGTTGAAGCAATCTTCTTTTTTAAGTCACTGCAAGTTGATGCATGCGATGGATGCATTAGTGAAAAGTTTCATGCAAAACCTTTTCAATTTGATGTTTTAGCAAAGGCTGAAAAATTCAAGCACTCTTTGGAACTATTTTGTACTAATCGAGGAGGGAGTAAACATGTGTCAATTAGTATTTTTGTTCAAAGTGTTAAGAGCGAGCATTTGTTTGGAGAGAATTTTTCATTACTTGAAGAATCTTCTATGTCATCCCATGCCTCTTCGTGGAATAGCTTTGATGACGCCATCGTTGATGCATCTCTTGATAGTTTGCTAAATTTTTATGATGAAGATGTTGGACAGCAGGTTCAGTCATCTTCTTTTGGTCATTTACAGCCCATTTTACATCATGAGCAGTCCATTATGCTTCAGGAACAGCCTGCGGAAGATTATGGACAACATGGTCCATGTTGGGAACACTTTGGGCAGCAAAGTGTTGAACAGCCCATAACAGTTCCTTGTCGGCTATTGGAGACTTTGCAGGACAACAAAGAAATGTCTTACTATGAAAGGAAGGCACATGCCTCTTTAAAATCAGTACCTCGTGCTGATTTTTTTGGTTCTATGCTTACTCTTCATCATGATGTTTGTAAATTGCCTATTCTATGTGAGCAAGTCATTGGGTAAGGTTCGGGAGGATATGATGCCAAAAGAGTTTGGTACTCTTTTTTATTGTCCTTATGGTAAGAAGTATTTTCGAATGATGGATTACAAGTCCATGTTTCGACTTATTGCCGAGTTTATGTTCGTTCCCTACTTCGGATGGAGCATGCAAATCCTCACCCTTCGACTTGATGCTTCATTATTACGCATTCTTTTCCTTTTATATGTTGGACATGATTGGGGATGAGATTTCGACTACTTCGGTGCGAAGTTTATTTGGCGACATTAAGTTCGGTATTCAAGTTGCATTTTTCTCTTTCGAGAAGTTACTTCATGTTATGTTATGCATTTCCATTAAAGGAGGGTATTGGAATGTAAATGGAATTGCTTACATTACCATAGGTTACTTTGACCCAAAAGGTTGAGAGTTGTGTAACCATGGTCATTTATTATATTGGGCCTACTAAACTCAGAGTTAGCTAAGTTAGTATGAAATTAACTTGGTAGGGACTCATGGGTCCACTAGGCCTAATTGTGACATTAAGTACCCCAACTTGACATATTGGAGGTACCTTATTCTTTCTATGTAATTTATAGAAAGTTGGATAGTCAATAGTCATGAAGTTAGATAGTCATCTTGGACTATATATATGTGTGCATCCCATTTGTATGAGATACTTTTGTAAGCAATACTGACTATTCTTCTTGGCTGTCCACGAGTTTCTACAAGAGAGTTTCTAGCCATCTCTCTCTTTCTTTTGAGAATGCTTTGTGTGATTGAATAGTTAAGATCTTGGATCCTTAGGCTTCTATTTCCTACAATTATCCCTAAAAGAAAATCGACTTCCCAGTCTGTCAGAGTTGCATTGTCGGAAAGCAGAGACTAGGATTCCATTCACATCAAGACATAAGCATGCAACAATATTGATCATTCAGACATTTGTGGCCCAATGCAAATCTTATCGTTGGTAGGTGCAAACAACTTTATTACATGTATCGATGAATTTTCGAGAAGAATAGCTGTTTATTTTTTTAAGCAGAAATCGGAGGCTTTCAACTTCTTCAGACAATTCAAGGAGTGTGCAAAACTCGAAACTATTAACTAATCAAATCATTGAGGTCAGACAAGGACGGATAATACATCTCAACCAAATTCAAGGAGTATTGCCTTAGCAAAGGCATTGAGCAGCAATTCATTACTCCCTATTCACCTCAGTCGAATGGACTTGCTGAGAGAACGAATCGGACGTTAGTCGAAGCGGCTAAGTGTATGCTTGCTCATGCGACATTGCCAAAGTTCTTTTGGGCTGAAGCTGTTTCCGCTACAGTTTATATTCAGAACAAATGCTAGACTAAAGGGCTCCCAGAAAAAACACCTTATGAAGAAGTTTGGACAGGCTCCAAACCATTACTATTGAAACTCAGAGTATGCAGATACCAAGGGAGATCAATCCCTCGACATTTAAGATATTCACTAGCAGAGACGATATCTGTATTGAGGATCAGTTTATTGACCTCAAGAACAAGGGCAAGGGCAAGGTTTTGATAATTGAACTATCGGGCACTTCTGTTTTCAATACGACTATTCCTATTGGAGGTCCAAATATGTCAAATGGAGACGAGTAGCTTATCTATAGCGGATTAGAAGATGTTGCAACTCAGCAGCAACAAAACCAAGGATAAGATCATTAGCCTCAATCCCCTCCCAAAAGATCGACAAGAGATACCTAATACGTACATTGATGAATTTGTTTGTTATCTCATTCAAGAGGTGACTACTGTTGAAGAAGCACTCAATTAATCAAACTTCGATCTATAGAGAGAAGCTATGGTAAGAGAGTATTGTCGAATTGCCAACAGAAATATAGTTGATTGCAAATGGATATTCAAGATCAAATACAAAGTAGATGGAAGTATTGATCGAAGGAAAGCTCAACTTGTCGCAAGAGGATTTTCTTAGATCCCGAATATTGACTACACTGAGACCTTCAGTCCGGTAGTCAAGCAGTCTTCAATCAGAATTCTTCTATAGTATGCTGTTGCAACAAATCTAGAAGTACATCAGATGGATATACAGACATCCTATTTGAATGGAGTTATCAAAGAAGATGTCTATATGATGCAGCCCGAAGGTTATCTAGTCAACGACAAAGAAAATCATGTATGCAAACTCCATAGAGCTCTTGACGGCCTAAAGTAATCTGCTAGAGCTTGGTTTTAGAGGATCAACACTTTCCTCATCGAACATGGTTATAACCCAAGCACTTCATATTCGAATGTCTACTTCAAGTCAGTGCAATATTCTTTTATTTTTATTACCTTGTATGTGGACGACACACTGCTATTCAGCGATAGTGTCGAATTGATAAAAGATGCGAAGTAGATGTTATTCTCAGAATTCGACATCACAGATCTGGGCGAAGCTCATTATTGTCTAGGTATTCAAATCCACAGAGAGAGAGAGAGAGAGAGAGAGAGAGAGAGAGAGAGAGAGAGAGAGAGAGAGAGAGAGAGAGAGAGAGAAAGAAAGCTTTTATTAACGTCTTTTCCATGCCAAAGTCATATAAGACGAACAAGTACATCAACTAAGTTGGACACAAGACGGATTAGTGCCGTCAAAGCAAAAAAAAACAACCAAACTAACTAGGAAGAGAGTCATATAGCCAGGATTATATGGTACGTAGACCATTTACATGTTCAACTGGACATCTCTTCATTTCTGTATCTCAAATAACTATCTCAGAATTATCATTAACTATAGGCTTTCGATCTACCGGTCTGATAATACCATCACGATATATAAGCCGTTTGCCAGTTAAGTTAGCTCACTCACCAATGGAACTAGGACTTAGATTGTCGAAGGACCAATGTCCTTAGAAAAAAGAAGAGGAGGAGCATATGCGAGAGTACCCTTATCATTCGATAATAGGTTCTCTCATTTATGCGATGATCTGTACCAGGCCAGACATAGCTTTTGTAGTACATTCTTTAAGCCAGTACGTGGCTAATCTTGCTATTACACATTGGCTCTTATAAGAGTTATGAGATACATTTGAGCTAAGATGGACCAATGCATCTGTTATGGAGCAGAACAACAAACTCAACGTACTCAGTGGTTATTTAGATGCAAGTTGGGCAGGAGATGCAGACACTCGTAGATCCACATTTGGATTTATATTCTTCCTCAACAACGGTCCGATCTCATGGAACAGTTGCAAGCAAACCTTAA
Source organism: Diphasiastrum complanatum (assembly GCA_029204225.1). Taxonomy (NCBI): domain Eukaryota; kingdom Viridiplantae; phylum Streptophyta; class Lycopodiopsida; order Lycopodiales; family Lycopodiaceae; genus Diphasiastrum; species Diphasiastrum complanatum. The sequence continues at coordinate 36,082 of MU831833.1, read as the reverse complement.
TAGCCCTACCGTCTATAGAATTAGAGCATATCGCTGCCTCTCAAGCGACAAAGGAAGCAGTGTGGTTCAGAAACCTACTATCGGACGTTTGTCTGAAACAATATTCTCCAACAATTATCTTATGTGATATCAAAGTGCTACTGCTTTATCGGCCAACCCTAGATTTCATTTTAGGAGTAAGCACATTGAAATTAAGTATCACTATGTCAGAAGCAAAGTTCTCAACAAAGAGCTAAGCTTGGAATACTGTCGAACGCAGGACACGAGGGGTGATATTTTCACTAAGTTCTGGGCTTGGATGCACACAATAGATTTTGTGTTTGAAGATCAAGGCATTTAGGGATTCAGATTAAACTTATCTCTCTATAATCTACATGCAATCATGTATCCAATTTCTACATATTTACTTGAATTATCGCACAGTCTGCAGAAATACACGGGAATAGTGAACAGGTGGGTCAACAACGACAACGACAAATAATTATCGAGAGACTATCGAAGGGTCGCGACAAATATTTGTCGAGAGTTAACAAATCATGTTACCACTTGTGTTGAAGCTAACTGCTTGCTCTAACCGATGTCTAATCAAGAGGAAGAATACTGAAGTAGTAGTTGAAGGCGTTCTTGTAAGGAGATTGTACAAACTTCAAGCTCAAGTGGTGAGTCACCAGGCAGGAGTTGTGGATGTTGGTACAACAAGTAAGTTATGGCACAAAAGGTTCAAACATCTGAGTTATAATAGTCTATAGGTATAGAGTTACCTCAAGTTGTTTCTAATCACAATTTTTTTAAGGGATGCATCTTAGGAAAAGACCATAGACAAAAATTTCCGTCTAGTACATTCAGGGTGAGAAATAGTTACAAGCTAAGATTTACTAGCTATGCTAGAAAGCAGGACTTAAGCTAGAAAGCATGAAGAGAGAATGCTTAAGGAGGCTAAAGAGGAGCAATCATTATAAACTGAATAAAGGAATACCATGCTGCCCTACATATACCCTCTCCCTGAATCAAATAGAGGATTCAGAAAAGGGAGGGAAAAAGGATTTGGAGGGAAAATAGTGCGCCCTAATAGGAGGACCCCCACTCCAAATCAACGTGACCAAGTCCTAAAAATATGACCAAGTAGGGCCCAAGGCCAGTATATGAATAAAAAAGGGCCCTTAGGCCTGCTTATGCATGAATAAAAGAATGGACGCGGTGGATGTAATGAGCCAAGTCCATAATTCTCCCCTTCAGAAAAACAAAGCTCTCCACCGGCTAACAAGCATATTGACTATCTGGAACAATAAGGTAAGCATGCTAGTAAGTCGTCACAACAGATACCCCAAAAGTATCATAACTGTGTAAATCAAGTACTACAAGCAAAACATAAAAGAATAGTCTTAGCTAGCCGAATCATGAAGTAGAGGGAACATCTACAATGACATTTGTAGTAGAGGAGAGAACTAAAGCCATGAGGGCTCGAGCCTGCTCTGCCAATAATGGTGTATGATAAAAGACATCAATAGGCTCCCAAGTGGCCTCCTCAAGAGGACGACCATCCCACTGTACTAAAAACTGAACCTGCCTGTGACATCGACTATACTAAAGGCGAACCTGATGGATGGCAGCTGGCAAAAAAGGGAACAACTCTGGCTCTGTAGGAAATGTGAGATCACGAGGAGCATCATCCTCAATGGCAGCTCGTAAAAGGCTAACATGAAAGATATCACAGGCTCGTGTAGAATTAGGCAACTGTAACCGGTACGTAACAGGGCTGAGGCGATCCAAGATACAGTAAGGCCCATAATAGCGTGGTGCAAGCTTCTCAGTAGGCGTGACCTTGCACAAAGTGATGACGTGCAAAGCGTAATTGGAGGTAAACCATATCACCAACTTGAAACTCAACATGACGGCGATGACGATCAACAAAAGTCTGATAGTGCTGCTGAACCTGCTGTAAGTGAGCAGTAGCCCTAGCAATAAGCTCGTGAGCACCGGATAAAAAAGAAGCAATGGTAACTGGTGTATCATCAGGAGGAAGAGGCAGCCCTGGCAAAAGTGGAGCATACCCATGAGCCAATATACTGATTACGGATAGTCAGCTTGTTTAAGGCACGATAGTCAATGCAAAGGCGTTTGGTTCCATCTTTTTTGGCAACAAGGAGGACAGGAGCACCAAAGGGACTATGGCTAGGAACAATGAGGCCCTGACGTAAAAGGGAAGCAATCTGGAGCTGAACCTCAACTTTAGACATACGATATGGAGCACGAGAGGGTGGGGTGGCACCAGGAATAAGATCAATATGGTGGGTGACATCTCGTAATGGTGGCAGAGACGTAGGTTCTGAAAAAACAACTGAATACCGATGCAATAAGTCAGAAATCACCTGAGGAAGAGGACTCATGGATGGAGCAAGAGGAGCAACAACTGATGTACTCTGAATGATAAGAAGAGCTGCACCCGGAGCCTTTGGCAGGCTACGCATAAACTGCTTCCCGGTAACCAACTGATAGTCACCCTGGGAATCAATACCAGAAAGTGAATGATACCGACCAGCATGTGTAAAAGACAGTGTCTGCTAAGAAAGATCCATAGCAACAGTACCAAGTGACGAAAACCAATCTGCACCAAGAATAATGTCATAGCGCTCGAGAGGAATAATATAGAAATCTGCCTGTCCAGAGAAGTCACCAATGCTATAGTCCAAGCCCTGAAACATATGAGAGCTGATAAAAGAATGTGAGCTAGCAACCTTGACACTGAGAGATTGTGTAGCTATGCTAGAAAGCAGGACTTAAGCTAGAAAGCAGGAAGAGAGAATGCTTAAGGAGGCTAAAGAGAAGCAATCATCATAAACTGAATAAAGGAATACAATGCTGCCCTACATATACCCTCTCCCTGAATCAAATAGAGGATTCAAAAAAGGGAGGGAAAAAGGATTTGGAGGGAAAATAGTGCGCCCATCCAATAGGAGAACCCCTACTCCAAATCAACGTGACCAAGTCCTAAAAATATGACCAAATAGGGCCCAAGGCCAGTATATGAATAAAAAAGGGCCCTTAGGCCTCCTAATGCATGAATAAATGAATGGACGCGACGAATGTAATGAGCCAAGTCCATAACTGAAATGTTCTAGAACTTGTTCATACATATCTGTGTGGTCCTATGAGAACATAGTCTTTTGGTAAAACAAGTTATTTCATGGTGTTTGTTGATGATTATACTAGGAAGATGTGGGTATATCTTCTGAAGAAGCATGCAAGTGTTTCATGTGGTGTAAGGCATAGGTGGAGAAAACATAATCAAAGGCTTTCCTAAAGTCAACAAAGCAATAGTAAACCCTCTGTCTCCTATGCCTGGCCTCCTCAATGATAGCTCGAAGAGTGAAGACATGATATGTGGTAGAATGGTGTGCACAAAAGCCAGCTTGGCCCAATGCATGTAGTCTCTTGGTCTCACCCTCTCAAAGACGATTGCCGACTGAAGTATAGTACCATAAAGTTTCGCTATGACATGGCTAGTCATGATAGTATGGTAGTTACCAACATTCATGGGGTCACCATTTTTGTGGATGGGATGGATGATATTAGTACACTAGGAGTGGGGGAAGCCCGAGACGACAGCACGATTAAGCAGAGTGGCTAGAGTGGGTGAGAGTAGATCTGTAGCATGGATTAGAAGTTCTGATTCAAGGTCTTCTGTCTCTAGTGTGGTGGGTCTTCATTCTCTTTATGGCCTTAGTGACCATTTCAGAGATGAAGAAGGTGAATTCACTGGGACGAGGGGAGATGGAAATGGGCGAGTCAGTAGGTATGGTGTAGAGTGAGGTAGCATAGGTGGACCAGACATGTAGGTCGTCAAGAAGAGGGGGTGGAGCGTGAGGGATAAATGCATGCGAAAAAGCGCCAGTAGAGGAACTAAATAGGGAAGCATCGAGGCTTCTCCTTTTTTGCTCTTTGTAGGCGCGCTTTTTTCGGCGGAGTGTACGATGAAGAGATGACGAATAGTGGAGAGAATAAGTGGATCATGTGTACGTGCATGTGTAACACGAAGGTGTAGTGGATGACACTCATCATCAAACCACGGAGACCGACAAGACGAGCTGGTGTGATTGCATGACGGTGGGGTGTGGATGGAAAGGAAACCGAGGCGGCTATATGAAGTGAGGTGGGACCCTAATGTGCTATTGTGCGGGAAGTGATGGAGTAAAGAGGCAAGGGCTTCTTGGTAAGTCTCGATGTAAGGGTGAGCGAAGGTGTATTTGGGAGCACGGTCGATGGAGGAACGAGGTGAGGTTCATGGAGTTGGGACAGAACCTAGATGGAAGGATAAAAAGGAGTGATTAGAGAGAGTAGTGGGAATGACCTCTAAGTGTGATATCAGTGGAATGAGGGATGGTGACCCCGAGAGAGAGAGAGAGAGAGAGAGAGAGAGAGAGAGAGAGAGAGAGAGAGAGAGAGAGAGAGAGAGAGAGAGAGAGAGTTATGTACCGTAATGGTACGCCCTTCAGTGACGGCCTTGCAAGGGGGCATGATGCAGGTCTGGCGTTATCAACATGTTTTGGTTCCACGTGTCACCATCCTAGGTGGTCACGTGTCGCCGGCGGGACCGTGCTTGATGGGACCCACTAAGCTTTGCCTATATAGTGGTGGGGGCTTCCCCTTTGCCATTTACTCAGTCTATCCGGGAGTTGGTGGATGGAGAGCACGTGCAATAGCCAGGATGTATCTCTAGGCCAAGAGATGTGTGCTACTAGGGGGAGCCAAGGGCGATGGTTGGTGGTATGGGACACTAGTTATTGTCGGAGGCTTGACTAGGCATGAGGATGTCGATAGCTCCGGTGCATGGGGTGGGTCGGCAATGACCCTATGGATGGGCAGATACGATGCGTCGTCACTGGTATGGGGTGTGTGTCAATCTTCAAGGCAATCAGAGATCTAGGGAGTTATAACATTTGGTATCAGAGCTGCCGAGAAAGTTCTTTTGGTTGTCGCTGTAAAGTTATGCTCTATAACCTTTGTTTCAAGTTTATTCTTGAGAAGGTTGGATCTTTTTGCTTGTGGGACGGAAAACTTGTTTTCTTTTAAACAGGTTGTCCACATTGCCTTAGTTCTTATTTAAACCTTCAGTTTTCTGGTTTTTATAAGAAGAGAAAATTCAGCTTAAACTCCTTTTGTAACCTTAAGCTTTATATAGTTTATTTCTTTCAAAGAAATGGTGTCACTTTCTTTTGAAGTGTGCTTAATGAAAAGACTCCTATTAAACCTTGTGTGTAAAAGGAGTTGTAATTCATTTTAACTTGTTTCATCTCCTAAACCCCCCATTCTTTTGTATATTAAAAATAAAAAGGAAGAAAAAACAGAGCCTGAGATCAGTACCAGCGCGTTGGTACTTGCTGGTACGGATCGGGGGGGGGGAGGCCCCCTACCGCCAGCGCGCGACTGCAGGCACCTGTTATTTGTTTATTCAAAAGGGGGGGGGGGAGGTCGTACCTCCCCACTTATTTTTTGCTACTCTTGACGTGACAGCTAGGGGACGGGAGGTTCCCCACGGCCCCACTTGTCTTCTAACTCCCAAGGCTTTGAAAGAAAAGCTTGGTTAGATGTTTTAAAACTTAAACTCTAAGTTTGAACTTAATTTCTAAGTTGAAACTATTTACTCTTAGTTGAAAATCTCGAAGGAGGTTTTGAATCTTTGTTTAAAAGATTGACCTAAGCTATTCCTTGAAGCTCTGTCCTTGTAGTTCGTACTACTCCTTCCTCTATGTACTTGCAAATCTCCAAAGCCTTGGAGAGGAGTTGTGGTACGTAGGAGAAGGGAGGTGAGAGAGGAGCCTTGATTAAATTTAATATCCTTTTGGAGTCCATGGGCCATGTGGCACCTTTTTGTGGTCCCACATGGTAGGGAAACTCTAGAAGTTGTAGGAAATAGAAGCCTAAGGATCCAGGATCTTAACTATTCAATCACACAAAGCATTCTCAAAAGAAAGAGAGAGATGGCTAGAAACCCTCTTGTACAAACTTGTGGACAGCCAAGGAGAATAGTCAGTATTGCTTACAAAAGTGTCTTATACAAATGGGATGCACACATATATATAGTCCAAGATGACTATCTAACTTCATGACTATTGGCTATCCAACTACTTGACTATTGGCTGTCCAACTACTTGACTATTGACTATCCAACTTTCTATAAGTTACATAGAAAGAATAAGGTACCTCCAATATGTCAAGTTGGGGTACTTAATGTCACAATTAGGCCTAGTGGACCCATGAGTCCCTACCAAGTTAATTTCATACTAACTTAGCTAACTCTGAGTTTATTAGGCCTAATATAATAAATGACCATGGTTACACAACTCTCGACCTTTTGGGTCAAAGTAACCTATGGTAATGTAAGCAATTCCATTTACATTCCAACAGAATGGACAAATGAAGCTGTTCTTGGGCCTCACTTATCCTTTTCGCATGGAGGAAGGGGAGGAGCTTAGGGGAGGGGATAAAGGATTGTACGTTCTCATTCTTTTACCCCACTTTTTTAAGTTACTTATTTGTGCTCCCTAAGCTCAAGTTAGCCCATTTTCTTGGTCTTTTGAGCTTTAGTTGTCAGTTTGCCGTTGCTCCCCGTTTTTTCTCTAGTTTTTTTCCTACGCCTTACCTTTTCCATGGAGACTCCTATGGATGTCACTCAAGCTCCAAGCCCTGCAGGGGTTGATATGGAGGAAATGGCGTGTGCGATAAATCTGTTGCAACAACAGATTGTCAACATGGGGTCTAAGCATGAACGGGTGGAGGCCGAAATGCCGGCTATGTCCCAATCTCGACATGGTTGCAAGACTGAGTGGCCTGAAACCATAATTGAGCTCAAATGGACTCAATTTAGTGGACGCATGTCTCTTATCATTGTACGCGAACTCCAATAGCAGTAAATGCTTGACCCAATCTGTTTGCGTACTACTAACATATGCCCTAAGCATATCTTCCAAGATCTGGTTCACTCGCTCTGTCTGACCATCCGTCTGAGGATGCTCAGAGCCACTCATCCGCAACTGTGTTCCTAGCTTGGCGAACACCTCAATCCAAAAATTTCCCATAAACTTGGGATCCTTGTCAGACACAATGGACTTCGGAAGGCCATGCAACCTAACAATATTCTGAATAAACAACTCAGCAACTTGCGGAGTTGTGACCTTCTTGGTCGTTGCGATGAAGTGAGCCATCTTGGAAAACCTATCTACCACTACCATAACGGAATTTAATCCCGTTTGGGTATTGGGTAGCCCAACAAGAAAATCCATAAAGATGCTTTCCCACCTTCCTGTAGGTATCTCAACCCTGAGCTCCCATAGGTGGTAAATTGTTGTACCACTACATGATCATACGCGGGGTCCTGTGTCCTAACCATTGATCCCACTCACCAACTCCCAAACTCTGAATCTTGAATTAGCCAAACTTCAAAGCTCAAATCCTAGGAAATTATAGTTTACAATCTTTTAAAATTCTCTCTCTCTCTCTCTCTCTCTCTCACACACACACACACACACACACACACACACACACACACACACAACTCCCTATATCTTCGATTGCCTCGAAGGTTGACACCCCATACCAGTGACGACGCACCGTATCCGCCCATCCATAGGGTCATCCGACCCACCCCCATGCACTGGAGCTATTGACATCCTCATGCCTAGTCAAGCCTTCGACGATAACCAATGTCCCATACCACTAGCCATCGCCCTTGGCTCTCCCTAGCACACATCTCCTGGCCTGGAGATACATCCTGGCTACTACACACGCTCTCCATCCATCAACTCGCGGGTAGATTGAGTGAATGGCAAAGGGGAAGCCCTCACCACTATATAGGCATAGCTTAGTGGGTCCCATCGAGCACGGTCCCGTCGGCGACACGTGACCACCTAGGATGGTGACGGTGGCACCAAAACATGTCAATAATGCCAGACCTGCGTCACGCCCCTTACGAGGCCATCATTGAAGGGCGTACCATTATGGTACATAACATTTCCTCCCCCATAAAAACTTCCTTCTGTGGGAGAAAACCAAGGAATCTAAGTCTCAAATCGTCTTCCTTCTCCCAGGTGTCATCATCGTCTGACTTACCTTTCCAACGAATCAGATGTTCAGAAATCAAACGATTTCTCAGCTGATGACGTATGGTATCCATGATCCTGTCCCGTTCATGGGGTACAAAAGCAGTCAAATCCTCCAATAACACTAGATCATCTGTTGGAATCAGGTTACCCTTTCCACGAAGTTGTTCCTTTAAACACTTTGAGTTGGATCCAACTTCTTGCTTTCGAAAGCCACTAATCTACCATCCTGGTAAAGGATTGCACCCACCGCATAGTCACTAGCATTTGTTTCCACCAGGAAAAGTTTGCTAGGGTCCACTATGTGTAAGATAGGGGCGGTCGACACTAACATCTTCAAAGCCTCAAAGCTTTGATTAAGTTCATCGGTCCAAATAACAGGTGGATGGATTTTTGAACGCCTTCCGGCTTTCTTCTTATTACCCTGTTTAGTTTTCTTTTTTGCTTTCTTCACTCCCTTAAGAAGATTTGTTAGAGGTAATGCAAATAAAGCATTAATCTTTAATGAATTTATGGAAAAACCCTGTGAAGCCTAAAAAAGAATGAACTTCCCTTATGGTTTTCAGGATAGGCCAATCACGAACTTTCTGGACCTTATCATAATCGATCTCAAGACCTCGATAAAAAACGATGTCGCAAGTATTTGAGTCTTGTTTGGAAAAACTCACACTTAAGACTCCTTAGCATAGAGCTTTGCCTGTCTTAGAATATCTAAGACCGTACGCAAATGCGCTTCATGCTCCTCAAGAGTCTTACTATAAATAAAAAATCGTCCAAAAATACCACCAGAAACTTTCCTAGATAAGGACGGAGGATATCATTCATCATTTGTTGGAAGGTTGCTGGGGTATTAGTTAGACCAACAAGTAAAACTAAAAATTCGTAATGGTCATACCTAGAACGAAAACTGGTTTTGGAAACATCCCCCTCGTGGATTCTTATTCGATGGTACCCCGACCTAAGGTCCAATTTGGTGAATACCTTGCACCATTCAATCGGTCCATTAAGTCGTCCATCCGAGGTAAGGGATAACGGTTCTTAATAGTCATAATATTAAGCTTTTTATAATTGACACAAAGACGAATACCACCGTCTTTTTTGCCTGTTAATAATACAGGAGCTCCCCAAAGGGACTTACTGGGTTGAATATGGCCCTTACGTAATAACTCCTCATGTTGCCTAGCAACCTCATCTTCTTCCTTTGGGCTCATCCTGAAAGGAAACAACAATACAAGAGAGCTTTCAAGAAGATCTATATGATGGTCTACTCCCCGAGAGGGGGGAAGACTCTCATGCAACTGCTTAGAGAATATATCACTATATTCCTCCCTAAGTCTTTTAAAGATCTTATCCTTAGGTGTTGATTTTAAATTAACATTAGAAAAAGACAATGCTTTAGGGAAAGAGGATACAGCAACATTGAAATTATGAGTAACAAAAGCATCTATGTAAGATTGATCTTTCAAATAACATAAATACAAGCGATACTCAGAATCCAGCAAACATTGATTAGCCTCATGAGCAGTTACAAAAGGTAATTCAGACTCATCACCTTTAAGATGAACCATTGAGCCATTATGCAAAAAAAATAAACTATGAGTTACGTAATCTTTCTTTAATGACTCATTCCCACCATAAAACCATTTTTTACCTAGGATTAACTCTACCATATCAAGATTCATAATATGGAAAGACAACTATCTACATAATTCTGAATCTTCAATGGTACATGGGGGACAAATTATTCCCAGACTTGCTGCTCCCCACCTGCTGCCATCCTAATCACGTACTTGTGGTCACTTGGTGCGGTTGCTAGCTGTAGCTTTTGCACCAATTTAGCATTAAAAAAATCATGAGTACTTGTGGCTGATTACGACGGACCTCTAACTGATACTCTTTGGGCAAGCCCAAAATAAAGTGTAGAGGAGAACCCCGTCAATGCAGTTAACAAACCGCGAAGCAGCTTCTTGGAAGTCTTGCAAATAGACATCCAAGGGTTTCGTCCCCATTTGCAAGGTAGCAAATCGACAATAATATTCAAAGTAACACATGGCTGTTGGCTGTTGGCTGTTGGCTTTTGGATATTCCACATTGGGAACCATTGGCCTTTGGATTTCTCTATCTCCACCAGTATAAATAGGCGCCCTCTTTCTGCTGAAGAGAGGAGGAAGAGCTTGAAGAGGTTGAAGAGACTAGAGAGAGTAGCAATGCTTGTGTACATGCATTCTTTGTGTAGAGATTTGTCTCCATTGATATCCTACTTTGCTTCCACTTGTATGCATAATATGTGATTGTTCATAGAACGTTAATCACTTAATTCATTGTTAATGTTTCCGCTTCTAGTTCACATTGAATCCCGACATGGTATTAGAGCGGGTTCATAGGCTGCATGATTAACACTCATAGCCTCTACATTCTGAAGATTATTATGCATATTGGAAGGTAGGCAGATGGGCGATTTTGTTCTTGGCAATGGAGTCTCTGAAGGGTGCATTTTTAGGTAGATTGGACCCACTTTACAATGCCTCTGTGAGCAGGTTTGATGCAGATTTATTGGCACATTTTCCAAGCAGCAAGGAGGCACATATTTCTAGGCAGATTGGGCGCAAATCTCCTTCACTATAGGCGTATTTTTCACCTATTTTGGATGTTTTTCTAACAATGTTAGTTGCTGGTTTTCTTTTGGCAGGTCATTGTTTTTCAAACTTTTTTTATCGCTCTTTTTTCTCAGATTTGTGGTTCATTTTCCAGCCAGCCAGAAGAGAAAAATCTATGGCACAATAGGTGTATTTAGCTGTCTTTGTGAGCAGGTTTCCATTTTTTCAGCGCTGCAAGTTAGTGGGGTGTTGGATTTTCTTCAAAAGCTTGGATGCTATTCTCTTCTTCAAACTTTGGGTGAATAGGGTGCATTTTGAATCTTTAGCATGCTTAATAATCTGCTCTTTCCAATTCTTCTTCCTTCATAAGTCATTTATGATTGATTTATGTGTATTTGTTGTCCATACTTGCAAACATTAATGGGTGCAAATTTAAGTGATGAATTGGATTCCTACTGGATCTTGTGTAACTTTTTGGGTGATTTCTAAAAGAGGGACAGATCTGAAATTTGTGTTTTTAGCATGAATTACGGTTGTCTACACCTTAGAATCATGTTGGGAATTTATTTTCTTGAAGAATAAGAATCTTCCTACCATTTTCAAATTACATTTTTGAAAATTCGTCACACTAGAATCTGTTTTCTCTTTTATAGAGTTGGCTTTTTAGAGCGGTTCTATGATTATCTTTACATAGAGAATTGTGCACCAATATTGTTGGCCTTTTTGCCAAGTGTTATATCTCTATTTTGATGTGATAATCTTGTTAAGGAGAGTGCATTTTGGATCTTATTCTTGTGAAAAGGGAGACAAAAAGTATTAAGTTAATTATTCCTCGTCATATATTTGATCTCCTATTTAGAATTTGGATACCCAGCTATGTTATTACAAGATAAGCAAAAGCGCTTTGATGAATCACATATTCGGAGTTCGATGTCAAATAGCTCTCCATGAAGTCTACTGGCCATAGATCAGTGGGGATCTACTAATCTGAATAGGATTCCTGTTTTTATGCTGAAGGCTAAATCAGATGATTGTACAAAATGAAGGAATTAGGAACTTGCCTGATGGAAAACGCACGTAAAAATCCAATTCAATTGTTATGGCATATCTCTCTTGAATCCTGAAGAATCAAGACATGGTCTGGTTAAGGGATGACCACAAAGCCCTAGCAATGTTGTTATATACTTACTCCATAAGAGTAAACTGCAACAATCATGCATTGACGAGGCCCATATCATCTTACGACCTTAGGATGATGTTGGCCATGCATCTGTGATTGTCTAACCGATAATAAGATTAGGGAGAGGCTGTTCGTTTAGAACCATATGTTGATCTTCCTGTGGAGTATCAATCTCTGTCGTGGAGTCTTCGTCTACTCTGGAGGTGCAACTCAGATGGAAGTTCTATCATCAGAGTAGATCCATCTACATTGTTCTCTTACCTTCAGTTTTTGTAATGGCATTGATAAGCTGACCAGGCAGTTCATTGAAGCTGTTGATGGGTGATGATGATGATGCTGCTGCTGTTGATTGAAGGGAGGAACTAAAGGAGTAGGGGTTTGAAGCTCACTTGACTTGACCACCGTGTTTGATGTCTGAAGCTGAGGTTATTTAAATTTGGTGCATCTGTAAGCTCTATTTGAGTGGATGCTGTTGTCAAGAATATCACTTCTGAAGTTTGGAACTGGGAACTTATAGAGCCCGCAAAGTCCATGAAGGCAAAATTGAGTTTTGTTATCTGGTTGGTCATTGGATTTGAGATAGAGTACCTGGAGTACCTGAAGGTTCTGTTATAGAGAACGAATGGGATCCTATTTGGTCTAAGCAAGTACCCTGGGCACGACAGACTGAAGACAATTTTCTTGGCTGGTGTTTTTTGGAGTACTCCAGTTTCTTCCCTATGCTTTGGGTATTATATTCTTTATGGATTGAGAGATTCTAACTGGCAGTTGAGCACAAATTTCTTGCTGCTTGGGAATCTATTTTTTGGATGACTTATTCTTTACAGGTAATTGTGACAAACTCATTGAAAGTGAGAAAAAGTCACTAAGTGCAGGGTTTGAGATGAAGGATCTCGGGGGAATTGAGGTATGGAGGTTTGAGAGGATCATGCTCTCTGGTCACTTTTGGGAGGAGGCTGAGTCCATTGTTATTGGGCTACAGGTGGTACACACTATCTTGCGCCTCACAGACAGAGAAGGGTCCACTTAGGACCTTCTCTATGAGTTTGTGGAGAAGACGGGTGAGCAATTGCATAGTTGCACCATGTTGAGCCTAGACAGGTAAAATTCAAATTGTAATCCATTATCTTGAATCTTGAATCTTGATTTCTAGGCTCTATTTGTATTTTGAATTTTGTTAACTCTAATCTCTAATGCAATCATGATTCACAAGTCTATTGATAATTGTTCTAAAACTTTACATTTTGACTCACATAAGCTTGAAGAGATAAAAGGAAAGTGGCAAACCAGATGGCAGTGGTTCCACAAGCCACTACATGTTGTTGGCCACATCTTACATCCCTTTTGGAGGAGGGTAGATTGGCAATCAGATATTGATCTGGAGGGCGGTTGGTATGATTACATTAAGAGGGTTTATCCTGATGTCGATATGCAGAAGATGTTGGGAGATGAGCTTTTGATATACATTAATTGTTGTCTCACTTTTGGGAGGCCGATTGCTCAACAGAGAGCTACATTGTGGAGAAGTACGGGGGATGTACCCCCCGGCTACATGAGCTTGCGTCCTCTCACAAGATTTCACTACAATAGCTTGTGAGAGGAACTGGAGTGCCTTTTCTCTTATCCACACGAAAAAGAGAAATAGGCTCTCCACTATGCAATTACATCTTGTCCACTACAATCTATGCCTATTGGACAAGATGAGAGGTTCTTGAGAGGTCTTACAGGTAAACTACTGAATCATAAATTGGTACTTAAGTTTCAAATTTTAAGATTCAACTGTCAAGTTTCAAGTTTCAAATTTGAAATTTGGACATTCAACAGTGCACTGGTGAGTGGTGATTGATTATTGAACATTGAAATTTGATTTTGAGGCTTGCCGCTTGAATAATGAGTTAGATTGATACCTAACTCTTGATTCTTGAAATTTCACAATGCATAGGTGAACCCTGATGATATTGATGTGACGAAGGTCCTTGACCTTCCTGCATGGGATGAGGAGGAAGAAGATGTCTATGCCTTCCTATTTCGAGAGGCCATGACACGTGTAGGTATGTAGTTACAACTTACTTAATACTACTAACTAGTATGTGCATTGTAGTTACTAGTAATAGTATGTACTATGTACTGATTTGAAAACTCTAGGACCAATTTGAAGAGGTCGAATAGGCCGATTCGGTTGATTCCGATTTGACCGATTCCAAATAGAAGAAGGTCACTTTATTCATTGAGGGGTGTGAGGTGCTTAGCCCTCCAAGCTCCTTAAGAAACCAACTAGCTGATGAAAGAATGAATCTCCTAAGCTAGTTACGTGCTATCTTTACCTTGAGGCACGTGGCATTCATGCACGGGTAGCTAATCCTTGTAGGTTGGCCAAAAGAAGCCTTTACTTGTGAGATAGGCGTAATGACTGGCAATCCCATGCTCCATCGTCCCTAAGTGGTTCAACTTTGGCGTCTACCTAGCTAAACCTGGTCATTGCCAATTGGCCCTCACGGTTGACTTGGCCAATTGCACATTGGATCTACATGTCTTGTCGCATGACTGGTGGCATGTGTGTACTCATCGGGTCACTTACAATGACACACCCAATGACCTATAATCTCGTCAAGTGCCTAGATTGGTTTGTGAGGCGTGCCCGTTGCTAGTGGTCACGTACTCACTTGTTGTGGGTTGTGCCTCACCACTAGCGGTTGCCTAATCCACTTGGTCACTAGTCCTTCCGAGGTACGTTAGGGCCACAACTAGGGCCTACCAAGGGGTATGCCAGATTGGTAGCATTGTCAAATAATGAATGTACGAGGGTGATCAATAAGAAGGGAAAGCCTAGCAAACCCATCTAGTGGAATGATAGGTAAGATGAGAATTTCTAATCTCTCAAAAATCTATGTGGCTCGACCCCAATTTTGCAGAATTTTTTGTTATTTTATTTATCTAGTCGCCAAGTTTAGTGGAAGTCATTTCGTCAATTGTCCTAAAGATCCACCAGAAAAAAAAGGAGATCTACCAAGTGTGGAGAAAACTAGCAATCCCAAAGGCAGGAAAGTGTTCTGATACCAAGCTATGAATCGTAAATTTTAGCATCAATGAAGCAAAAAGATCAGGTATGAAGCACAAAGACTAATCTCTACAAGAATAGCATAGATGCATTGCAATGATCATGAACATAGCCCTACAAGCTATGGATAGCGACATAATTAGGACTAAGAAAGTAACCAATATCATAAGCTATGTAATCAACAATGATAGCCCTATATATGCTATCTAGAGGCCCTTACTGGAACCTTTTAGAGATTTGGGCAACTTAGGATACGTGGGTCCCATAAAGACATGCCCTTAATGGTAATGGCCCAGTACCTAAGCGTATACTAGTTAGGGGCTAATCCCTATATAACGGAAGTACCTTGCACTGATTGAGTTTTGAGTTGCTTACAATAGTGGTAAGCATTGTGCCATTGATTATAGCTCCTCTATGCTCATGTTGTAATTTCAGCTAGGATGATCCATTGCAAAGGGATTAAGCATTGTGCCATTGATTATAGCTCCTCTATGCTCATGTTATAATTTTGGCTAGGATGATCCATTGCAGAGGGATTAAGCTGCATAAAGTTAAAGTACTTTTCAATTGTCGAGTTTGAGTTGCTTACAATAGTGTAAGCATTGTGCCACTAGTTATAGCCCCTCTATGCTTATGTACAAATGTCAGCCAAAGGGATTAAGCTTCATAATGTCGTTCATTGTAGGATATTTAAGACATTTTAAGTGTGTGAGAATGTCCAGAGTGCGCAATAGAGAGTGAGACATTATGTAAATTTGAAAAGAAGTCCCCAAGATTTTCAAGAAGGTGATTGTATGTCTCGTAGTTTTAAAGGTCTCAAACACCAAAAGATGGCAACAAAAGATCCACTTATCTTTGAGATGAGTTGGTGGGCCATGTTGAGGACATTCCATCTAGAGTTTCTTGGGGAATCAGAAAGAGTATTTGAAAGGAGAGTGGACTGATCGATGAATTTCTTTCTCTAAGTACTTGGTTTATGGAATAGATATTCAGAAAATGATGACTTTTGAGAGGGGATTGAAAGATATTCAGGAGAGAAGCATGTTACATCTGTACCTAGCTAAGATTAGTTAGTCACTCTTGGGCATCCAACTGACTATTAATCAATCCTTCTATGCCTGAGTGGATCTTACTTATCATCCAGTACTTGAGTGATGCATCTTTATAGTGCAATGGGCAATGACGGTATGGAACATATGTTTGTACATGTGACGTGCAGCTTCTCTTGGTACTTGATGAAGTGAGTAGGGGTGTCATGTTGGTCCACCCTATGCATGATGAAGTTGATGATGTAGGACTTTGTAGGTGGACTCCATATTGCTGAGCATTGCCCGCCTCCTTTGCTATGTTGGGTATTATGTATTTTGAGGTCCAAATGTATTGTTAAGTTCCCAAAATGACAATGCAATCATTATGTAAGGCTACGTCAAAATGTTCTTAATTTTATGGAAAAAAGTTACTAAACATTCAAGCTTGATCAAAGTAAACATTCAATGCAAGATTTGTGGAAAGCAGTAGCCGATCCATGCTTGACGTGACTTTGAATTGGTTTAGACTAGAAATATGTGAGTGCCTGTCCATATCTTGTTAGCATAACTTTTGAAAACATTCATGCTATGATCACAAAAATAGTTAAAGCCATGCAAGGTCATTTAGAATTCACCATTAACTTTAGTGCCGAGGCTGCTTGAAGGGTACAAATACATAGTTCTAATCTAAACTACTGCGATACCAACGATTTGTTATTGCATTATATTTTTGTTGATTTTGTTTGGAGTTCTTAGGCATTATTTGTTCTGACAGTCTGGAGCTAATTTGCACCTGTAGAGAGTGCCTGGCAAGGCATTGATCTGTTTTGTTTCTTGTTATGATTATTTTGCAAGCTCTGTGTGGTAATTATATATTCTCATTAGTTTGTCCTTACATGATTTTCAGGATCATATCTCAAAGCTGGAGATGAATCTTTGTCACGAGGAGAATACACAGCTGCAATTCGCCATTACAGTTCCTTCATTGGTAGATGTCTAAATCAGAACTTTGGAGTGTCCTCGCAACAATTTTGATTTTTTAATACCTAGTTCTAAGTGCTAGTATTGACACGCATGTGTTATTGTTCCATGCAGGTTATCTTTGTAAAATTCAAATTTATGTTATATCTTTTATTGGTCATATGTATTTCTCAAGAAATTTTCTTACTTTAGTGAATGGACCTGAGGCTATACACAGTGATGTGTTTTAGTGTTCAAGATCCATACCGTAATCATAGGCTTCTCAAATAGTGTATTGTACAGAGGCACCAGGTTCCGCTGGAGTTGGGGTATCGAAGTTAAATATGCTAAAACACACCATTTGATGGAGATCGGGTATACTAACAAACTATAATGGTAGGCTTTAATCTATGTCCCAGCAAACATAGCTTGTCTAGTACATACTACTAAATTATTCATGACTCAGCTACACAAGAACACAACAGATCTGTTTTTAATGCACTATCGCAACACAACATAAAGGAGTTAGTACAACATAATAATAAATGTTACTTAAATTTATGCACTGTACACAACACAAGCGCTTGTCATACCTTAGGCTTGGGCTATTATCTCTCCACGAACACAAGACTCTATAACACCCATACATAGTCTCTCTCTCTCTCTCTCTCAGAGCCAGTTTTCCTACTAGAAGCAAAATCCTCCAAAAAGAGCATTCGTTGGACTTTAACATTGAGGGTTGACACATCACGATTGATAGCATGTGCAAGGGCGTGGCAAACCTGCAAAATCAGCTCAATTGTCATCTCTCTCCAAAGTTGCAGGCCACGATCCGGAACGCGTTCTGGATCGCGTTCTGAAATTTCCCATTAGGGTTTCCTGGAACGCTTTTTTTATTAATTTTTTTTTGAAACTTTTTTAATGCCAATATGGGTATCAAATGGAAGGTCTTTTCAAGAGCAGTTCATTTATCAAGTTTGCCATCGATTATCAAGAGCAGTTACTGATCCTAAGCATTACTTTTTTTGTCAAAGGAATACAGGGCAACAACTATATTGTTGGAGGGCATCAGCACATGTTTAACAAGCCAAATTTTTTTATGTGGGCCGCGGGCTGCCTGCTCGCGGTCCACATAAAAAAATTTGAAACTTTAAGCGCGTTCTGTGACAACGTTTCTGGTCCCAGAACGCTCGCGATCCGGAACGCTCGATCCGGTTCGAGATCCTTCCGGATCGCGATCTGCTGCAACACAGTCTCTCTCTCTCTCTCTCTCTCTCTCTCTCTCTAGTAAGTGTCGACTTTTTGATACTATGGTAGTTCCCTCAGCTCTTTACGCATTAGAGACATGGAGTACGGGCCTGACGGCTACCGAGTGGGCACGCATTTCACGACTTTAGATTCATTTGCTATCTCGGATGATACGGGCTAAGTCCTCTACACCACATCATATTATATTGGCAGAGTTCGCCGTCCCCCTTATTCAGCTAGAGGCACTGTTCCATATTGTCACATTCATACAACGCCTGGAGGATCTTCAGGGTAGAGACACACTATGTTGCAACGGCTTTGGCATCATCACAACACCTACATTATGTGGGACACTCCTTTTCGTGGTATTCCCAGACAGGACCTATGTCAGCCACCGACTCACCATGACGCACAGCTCCAGATCATATCGTTCTTCTCCCGTAGGAGACTGTGGATGGATCTTGACTTGGATGACAGTGACAACGACAGTGACCTTTCCAGACATAGAGACCAAAGACGAAGTACTACCCATACTCATATTGTCCCCATAGCCACTACTTAGAGACGACCTTCTTCGTGACATCAACAACACTTATCGAGACCACCTCCAGGTGTTATCCCCATTACATCTTTCTTTGGTAGCAGCAATATTTGAGGACAACGTGATGTACCGTTGTCACTAGCCTTATATTGGCATGGGCTATTTTTAATTTGCCTAGGGCCATTATGTATCATCATTAACATATGGGACGATCAATGTCTTTGTCATTTGTTGCTTCTTCCCTTTGACCTCGATCTTGCCTGTCTAGGTCTTGACTTCCTTAACAAGCAGGTTAACCATTATAATCTAGCACCTCTATGTGTCCACTAGCCAATATTAGACTTATGACCCACTTCATAAATAACAACAATTTTAATTTGTGAGCATTAAATAGCATTTAATGCATGACCAAAATGAGACAATGTGCATCTGCTCCCAACCTCTTCAACTACTGATGACGAAGTGATAATACCCCAAACAAAGCCTTGATGTCTGTGGTATCGGTGCGTCATTTAAACTAGTACCACTATACTGGAGATACTTTGTAACTGAATTGAAAATAACCAATCGTTTATCTTCCCCCAAAAGATCAGTTCTTGAAGATTCATCATCATCCATAATTGAAGTTGACATAAACACTTCAAATTCACCAAATCCATATGTTGTTTCACAATAGCTGACACTGAGAGTAAGTTTTTCTTGATTCCTGGTACATAGAGTACATCCTTTATGTCTCCAATCTTTCTTGAAGGTAATTGTAATAGAGAAAGGAAAGAGTGCCAAATAGGAAATTAGCATTCGATAGATGCAACTATCGGGCTCTACAGAATGATCCTTTCTCTTCAATGCATGACTATGCCTATCAAAATCGAACCATAATATCACGACAAGCGTCACATTTGATTCTACTTGATTCTAACTTTGAAATGTTCAGAATCTATGAGATTGATTACGTAGACAAACATAAACTAACAGATTGTAATTCCTTTCCTTCAGAAGCTTCAGGATTGGTCACTTAGCCACATCTTCCTTTTCACACCCACATTACCTACATCTTGCTCTTCCCCATACACACAATCAAAAGTCTAGTCCATCCATCTCAACACAAATACAAGCGGCTGCTTTCTTTGACACACATATTTGTTCTTTCATGCAGGAATAATCCACCACTCTGTTTGTTTGCTTAGCATTTAATGTATCAGGTTCATGCCCCACACATACTGGGCATGAGTATGCCAAACATTCTGAGATTCACAAATATTTTCATCAAAAGCATTGAGGATATCATTCTCAAATCTATCGTCGGACACAGGTAGGTTTGCCTAACTTTCGCGTCATTGTTCTTTTAGAATTTGTAAACCTTTCACTAGTTTCGTGCTTAGTACATACATTTTCAATGCTGGCTGCTCCATTTTCATACTTTTCCAACAAATTTTTGCAAGAAATAACCGCAATTTTTTTATTCCAACTGGTAATGTCCTGAAATTGCCTGCAAAGCTTGACTAGTGAGTTGTCAATGGCCTCAAGTGAAATGGCTTCACTTTTTGTTATCACTGTCCTGTCACCAGCTACTTGCAACCCGCATGTCACACATACCCCTTGTTAATACGAATCTGATCCAATTATCTCGTATAATCATACAGCAAAGGTATTATTTCTGCATGTATGTCTGCTGCCTTTACTTTTTTTGAAAGAGATCTCTATGCTACATTGTGGCCTGGGGTGGCTTGACATGCATGATGAGAAGGCACCCATCTGGCCTCGAAACTTTTGAAATACGTTTACAATTTCAAAGAGGCATCCTAAGCATACGAAATTAAAACTTTGGAACACTTTAAGATGATTCTTGCTCTATTTGAACTTTTTTTTGAGAAACATTGACCTCTATGAGAATTGCAATTAGTAGTCACTGCGTGCTTACGTGAAGGGGGCAGGGGTAGTATCTGAAAACAAGGTGGATAGGGCATACATTTGCGACACTTTAAATGTTCTTTATCCAAGTTTGGTATCTAGGCCCAAGATTTGATCCCCCAAGTTCCTAACAATATATTGATTTTTAGTGTGCCCAATGAACACATTAGAGCATAACCATTGCCTTGTTGACCAAAGATAAGGACTCTTGAGTCTTTTCAGAAGGCCTCCATGTGGGACATTCTCAAAAGTCTTCAATGTTTCAAAAGGAGGAATAGTTATGTTGGGGGGCAATATATTGTTTCTACGCTAGTGGTATGTTGTTCCATGTTATCTTTTTAGTCTTATTTGTTGTTATTTATGATTGTCTTGTCCATGTTTTTACTCCGTGCTTCAACAGTGTCACTTGATTTCGTAATGTTCTTTGTCTGTACTATATACCTGATTCAAGTGGCTGCTGAAGTTGCAGTCTATTGTTGCTAAAGCCACATCGGGCGAATCATTTTCTCTGAAGTATCTGGTAGAGAAATGTGGACCAACTTTTAGCTCAAAAAATCATCATTTTGATTAGCGTGCTAGATAAGAACTTCAGGCCAGATGGATTGATACCTTCAGGTCAAAGCATATTTGCATTGATGAAGACCATTAATGAAAGTTTCTGTTGGTGAAATGCCTTTGTGCAACAATTTTTCCTATCTTATAGAGACTGTCATTGTGACGTGCCAAGGCCTTATTTATGCGCTGGACACTGTCAAGTTTGGGTGTTTTCATTAGATTCTGTTACATGTTGTCATTTTTTTGTAGAGCTTATAAACATACAGGGCATTGACATGTATTGTGTTGTCACTTTTGTGTTCTGCTCTTGTTAGTTATATGTCTACTTAAATAGTATTAAATTTCTCAGAACATGATTTTTCTTTTGTGACAGAGATGGATCCGTTAACGTCCATAGGTTACTCAAAGAGGGCAACTGTTTACATCCAACAAAAGAAGCTCAAGGACGCTTTGCAAGATCTTGAGAAATCTCTGGAAGTGGAGCCAATGTATTTCCAGGGCTACTTACAGAGGGCACGGTTGTTCCGCCAGACCTGCCGGTATGAAATTGGGGGTCTGAAATGACCTACCTCACAAAATCTCATTAGGCTTTGAGAACTTTGTCATCTAGTTTTCCGTGTTGACATGCTTTGTTTTTAGACATTCCTATTGTATTACTGTAAAATTTTATTTAGAAGAAATATTTTATTACTGACAGCGCTATTTCTCAAAAAATGTGTTGTAGTTACAAAGGGATTGCTTAGTTATCATAGCTGGAAATGTATCTCGCAATGGTTGGGTGGGTTGGTTGGTGTTAGGGACCCAACTCCCTTGGGTCCCAAACCTAACTTGAGACTGAACGACGACTGGGCCTGTACGAGTGACTCGTGAACCTGCATAGTTGCCATGTGTCATAACCTAGGACGTGCGCATGGCTTGGAGTCTCCCACCTTGGAGGTATACAAGGGAAGCAAGTCTCATTTGCCATCCATTCTATCTACCTAGGGGAAGGTGGACGGAGAGCGGTGTGCATAGCCAGGATGAGTGCTAGCTTGAGGCGGCGGGAGATGGTTGAGAGCCTAGGCAGTGGTATGGGACACTGTCTAGGATGGAAGTCGGATCTTGCTTGTTATCGGTCACAGGGAAGGGCACGGAGGGTGGACCTGGATTGGGTCCTATGGCGGGGTGGAACGTGTATCGTTCGGTCTCTTGTGGTTAACCGGCACCTGGAGGTATGCAGTAAGTGAGAGTGTAACATATGGTATCAGAGCCACTGTATGCCGAAAGCAGGTACGTTGATCCGAAAGGGTTATCTTGTAAGTTCTGAATTTTTTTGATATATGATGGTAAACCCGGGAAGTGTCTCTCTCTCATATTTTGCTTCTTTTCTAACATCTGTTTTTTATGGGCTTTTTGAGTAAAAAAATAAAATGAAAACAGATTCTGCTCCTTCCTGCGCTGCCATGTGGCACTGTCCTGCAGCGGACAGGTGGCAGCAATCAGCGGACAGAGGTTCCGCGGGGATCTGGAGGTCGTGGACAGAGATCCGCATGGATCTGTGATGGAAACCAGGTCCCACGAGGCAGCATTGGACTACAGCTGTCCGCGGCAGATCGTGGGAAGGGTGCGGACCAGCAGGGGGGGGGGTAGTTTCTTGGGCGCCAGCTAGGAAGGTAAACCTGGCAGGTGGTCCAGGTCACCCATCTGACCTGTGAAGGCGTAGGTGGCAAAGTGTTGCCATTTGGCAGTTTGTTATCAAGCATGTAAAGGGAGGTATGCCTCTCCTATGCTAAGTTTCATGAGAAGAGGGAGTGGAGGTGGTGGTACACCTCTTCCTTTGCTGTCTTCTTATCCTTGTGGCAGCCATGGACAATACCATTTGGATAGTAGAGGAGCCAGCAAGCTTGAGTTGTATTTGCCTTCCTTGAGTTGTTTGTGTTCTCTTCCAACTCTTTTCTTTTTTTAATTCACCTCTCTTGCTCTTGAATAATGGATCCTAATCCTACCACACAGCCTATGTCTCCTACTCATGAGGTTACAGCATCTACCTCTACCTTGGATTCTGAAGCGTTATTGCTTGCAATTAATAATCTACAGCAACAGATTGCTGATTTGCAATCCAAACACTCTCGGGATCAGCAAGATTTGAAGGAATTGACGCAGTTAAGGGAAATATTGCATCAACCTTTGTTCACCCCTGAGCTTTTTGCTGGGGAAAAGAAGGATAGAACCCCTGAAGCGGTCTTGCTGTGGATTGAACGGTGGAACACGCACTTCTCCATGCGTGATTCATCCGATGACAACAAGTTCAACTTAGCCATCATGTACTTGCGAGGTAAAGCTTTTACGTGGTGGCAAGATCTAAGGGGTAAGTTAGAAGCACCTAAAAATTGGGAAGATTTTTGTAAGGCCTTTAAGGCGACCTTCCTTCCCATCTTAGATGCTTTGAATGTTATCGTCAGTATGCGACGATACATATGGGGAGAGGTTTATTCTCGTTTTGCAACTAGAATAGACCCTCTTTTGGTAAAATTGCATTTTATTCTTGGATTACCAAGAGACTACCAGCTAGAGGTTAGGAGGAACCAGCTTCTTACCCTCCAGGATGCGGTTTGCTTTGCCAGGATTTACGATGATACTTGTATAGTGGCCAAGCTTGAGTCTAGTGTCTTACTCGATGTAAAGGGTAAAAAGCCTTTCTTAGGATAAGGCAAAGGAAGGGTCTTCTAGTTTTGGTAAATCAAAGAAAGATCTACTATGGATCAAGAAACCTTCGTGAAAGCCAGAAGCAACAATTTATGCTTCAATTGCATGGAACTTGGTCATGTCGCAAAGGAATGTCCAAAGAAAAGGAAGGCTGAAGGGGCATCTTTTAAGACGCCATGTAACTCTACCATATCTTGTGTTAATCTTTCCCTTGCTGGTAATTCTGTGTGTGAGCGTTGTTGCTTTAATATGGTTGTTTTTGGTCCTCACGACCTCATTCAGATGAAGGAGGTTGTGGGTGGCCAAGCCGTAACAATTTTATTTGATGATGGTTCCACACATAATTTTATTAACTCTAGTTTGTTGCAGAGGCTAAAGGTGGAAACAAAGCAAAGTGACCACCGTTACACAGTGAAGCTGGCAACTTGAGAGGAAAGCCAAGTTTGGGACCAGATAGTCCCACATCTGCCGATTCAAATACAAGCCTATAATAACTCATAGTTTACTTAGATGATATTCTCATCTATAGTAAGACTTTGGAGGAGCATCTCAGGACTGTCTTAAAGTTACTTGGACAGGAGAAGCTTTTTGCCAAAGAAGTCAAATGTGTTTTCTTCTAGAAGAGAATGCTTCATCTCAGTCACGTTATTTTGGACCATGGGTTGGAAATTGACCCAAACAAAGTCCGACAAGTTCGTGAATGGCCAATTCCTAAAACCATCCGGGAGGTTAAGTCCTTTTTGGGCTTTATGGGGTTTTTTCATAGATTTATCATTGGTTATGCAATAATTGCATTGCCTTTGACAAATGTCCTCAAAGGGGCTAAAAGAACTAGCCGACATAGTAAATTTAGTCCTCCGGTTACTTGGACTGTGTTGGAAAGAGGTGTAAAAGATAGGTCGAATAAGATTTGAAAAGAATTTGAACGAATAAGATTCGAATAAAAAGAATTCGAACGACAAAAAAGAAAACTTATCGTGCGCAGCGGAATAAACTATCTTCCTCTTTCTTAATGCATGACTACGCCTATCAATTTTGAACAAAACAATAGTGATAGAAATCACGTTCGATCTTATAGTAACTAACTTTGAAATCATCAGTACTATAGTGATTATGTAGTCAAAACAATAATGCATTGAATTATCAAACAAATAATTAGTTGCGAAGAACTACAGAAACACATACATTCTGAGACGAACCTGAACGCAATAAAAGATAGTATTGATTCATTATGAAAGCGAAATAGAAGTAAATGAGTACAACAAGTTGCGGATCGAAGCCGCGTACACTAAGCTATCTCTAAGCGGCTAAAATGAAAGTCTGAATTAAGCGCAATGCTGATAAGCAGTAAGCGCAATAGCAATCTCTAAACAACTTGAAGAAGTGAGCTAGAATGCTCAGGAGTGTTCAAGCTCGCAGGCTTGAGAGAGAGAGAGCTAACTATTCAATACTTGCTGATCTATTGATCGCATTTCAAATCCTTCTTAAAACTGTAGGAATATGAGCAGCTATATATACTAAGCAAAATGTGGTTACGTTCAATAGTAGGACAACTAATTAGGTCGTCAATCATAATGGATAGTGAGGTGGCATCCATCCAAAGTGAGCTGGCATCCGTCCAGTTGAATCTTCCTGGAAATTCTGTAGCTTCAATTAAGGTGAACAATAAACTGTCTTGGTCTCGACAAGATATTTGTCGAACCATGCCCGAACGTTTATAAGTCGGATCCACTTGTGAGCGATTTTCGAGTAGTTATGCAGACTGTGTAGAAACACGAAGAAAACTGCAGGTCTGGATAATGAGTTGGACGAAGATTAACATGTCGATTAGTCGATTACTAGGAGAATAATCTAACAGACTGAAGAGATGAATCAGAGTTTTGAGAACCTCAAATACTATGTAACTACAACACCTATTTTTCACATAGTGGATCCTAATAAGCCATATGTACTTGAGACGGATGCCAATGATTATGCTATAGGTGCAATCCTATATCAGGATGGTAGACCGGTTGCTTTTGAAAGCAAGAAGCTAGATCCTGCTCAAAGGCGGTATTCCACCTACGACAAGGAGCTTTTCGCTGTTGTTCATGCCCTGAAAGTGTGGAGATATTATTTGTATGGCTCCCAATTGCCTCAAAAGCCTTAAAGTTAAAGCAGTAGTTGATTTCCTACTATGCAAGAAATGTTGCTTGTTGCTCGCGATAACGTGAAAACCGCTCAGGATAGAGCTCAGGTTTACGCTAATCAAAAGCGACAACCTAGGGTCTATGAGGAAGGAGCTTGGGTGTATCTTAGGATCCCTAAAGACTCTAAGGTATTAAAGACTGGAAAATGTCCTAAATTGTCACCTCGTTATGCTGGGCCTTTCCTTATTGTAAGGAAATTCAATCGGAATGCCTATCAGCTAGAACTCCCTCAAGGTTTTAAGGTTCATCCAGTTTTTCACATTAGTCATTTAAAAGAACGACTTGGTGGAAAGGATGACTTAATCCTTCAGGAGGATCTAGTTCAGCTTGAGGACTTGTACCTTCGGAACCACAGGCCATTGTTGATGTACATCAATGTGGGCTCAGAAACCGGCATGTAATTGAGTACTTGGTTCGTTGGAAAGGAAGCTCCGAAGACAATGACACTCGGAAAAAGGAACGTGACCTTAGACTGAGGTTCCCAGATTTCCTTAGAAGAGGAGTCTTTTAAGGGGGAGGGAATGTTAGGGACCCAACTCCCTTGGGTCCCAAACCTAACTTGAGACTGAATGACGATTGGGCCTGTTGACTTGACGAGTGACTCGTGAACCTGCATGGTTGCCACGTGTCATAACCTAGAACGTGCGCATGTTGGAGTCTCCCACCTTGGAGGTATACAAGGGAAGGAGGTCTCATTTGCCATCCATTTTATCTACCTAGGGGAAGGTGGATGGAGAGCGGTGTGCATAGCCAGGATGAGTGCTAGCTTGAGGCGGGAGATGGCTGAGAGCCTAGGCAGTGGTATGGGACACTGTCTAGGATGGAAGTCGGATCTTGCTTGTTATCGGTCATAGGCCAGGGCACGGAGGGTGGACCTGGATTGGGTCCTATGGCGGGGTGGAACGTGTATCGTTCGGTCTCATGTGGTTAATTGGCACCTGGAGGTATGCAGTAAGTGAGAGTGTAACAATTGACACTTCAGACGGTCATTGTTTATGGCCACTTGCATGCAAAATTAGCTAACTCTGAAGGCTCTAAGTCCAGTGGCTAGTTGAATGTCTTTTACTTGTTGGATGGAGGTTATGGAATGTCACAATGCTCAATTATGTTTTGGATTCTTCTTGTGACTTCTTTTGTCTTTGACCGATCCTTCTTCTCAATACATCAACGTCATACCCCTATTTGTTGTTTTTATGCTGTCTAGTTGTATGAATCATGTTGAAATACAGTTTGGAGGGTTATCTAGTGTATTTGGCTCTTTGTACTTCACTTTAATTCGCATATGCATTAGTAATGCTTTGGCCGCTAGATAGTTTTTTTGGGCCTACGTATAGATAGATTTTTAAAAAGTTCATGATGTAGAAGCTCGGCGAGTGTTTCGATATGAGCGATCTATTCAATACTCGAAGTGTAGGTTAATTTGGTCAGGTACAATCTTTATCTTCCTAGAGGGCATGCCATTTTAAGTTTTTGTAAGCTTCTGTTTTTTTGTTATGTAGGCATCATTTTTTCATGCTTGATGTTGCTGACATTGTAAGTGCATGCGAGCCATTTTCAATTTTTTGATTTGGCTTGCTTTGAAGGAATTCATCATTCAGAGACGTGAAACCCATTTTGGGTATTTTGGGTCGGAACGTACTACCTCAAAACGTATCAAAAAATCAATCCAAAATACCTAAATACTGCTCTAAAATCGTGCAGCTTGTTTAGGATGCGATCTGGCAAAAACTAGCAGATGTTTAGGGAAAAGAGCAGTGGTAGTTCGATTCCATAATAGAAAGTACACCATTGGGCTTGTTTTAAACCCTAAAAACGTGGTAACAACCAAACAATGTGAAAAAACATAGATGAGCCTGTTTTTAACCTTAAAAATGCACCTGTTTTAATGATCCCATATCATAGTTGCACAGAAACGCGTTTTTGGGCAAACACGTTTCTGAAACTGCGTTTCTCAGAAACATGGTTAATTTTTTTTTTTGCAAAAATAGCTTATGGCTGAAATTTTTTTAGAGGAGCAATGGTCAAACCAAAGTTTTGCCTCTCAAAAGTGCAGTAGATAGGGCACAAACAGATCTTATTTTTAGTAGCTATTTGGTTGTTATTTGCTCTAGTTCTCAGTAAATGTTAATGCTATAGTTTGGGCTATCAACTCTATGGATGATGATCACTTTTGCAATCATTTCACTGGAGATGCGAGTGCAATGTGCATACAGTTGCGGGCATAAATATTGGGCCCTTATTGGCGCGCATTTCGACCCCCATTTTTATCTTGGGGGGGGGGCAGGGGGGGCCGACGAAGCAAAAAGTGAGGTACAATTGCTCTACAATTCTCTGTCTCTGTCCCACTGGAACCATCTGTGATCGTAACGAACAGGCTAGAGGTTAGTTTTGAATTTTTATCCTTGACAGAACCCAACATGGATTAATGCACCTGAACTGGACCATCCTGTACCCGAAACATTGGGTAAACTATACAGATATAATGCTCTTAATTAGAGCTTTCAACCGATACCCATATTAACCACAAAAAAATCAAAAAGAAAAAAACCCGTTTCTGAGAAACGCTACTAGAATCCAAAAACGCGTTGAACCGTGTTTCGAAACGCATTTCCAGAAACGCTGTGCAACTATGTCCCATGTATTCGGCAAATCAATCACTTTATGTACTTGATCTATCCCTAAAAGACATCCCTTTAGATCCCCTAATACAATAATATGTTCTCCATGGAGGTACAACTATTTAGAGTTTCCAAAATGTCATTTGGCAACTTGCCCTAAATGGTAATTTCTTGGTATCTCACCAATGACCTAGAAATTCTTGTCTAGATGCAATGTATCAAATTTAGCCAATTAGAATGGGTCCAAACTCGACCTCATCCACTTATCTACTTGCCAAAAATAGTACAAACACTATTTAGGCCTTTATTGACAAATATGAAACTATCTCTAACTTGAGGTTTCATTTTGGCCTCCAAAAATGCCAATAAACCAACAAACTAGCTGACAATTTTTCACACTCCCTCTTCAACTAGTTTTAGGATAGATTGAACCATCGTCACATTCATAAGACGTGGAGCACCTTGAGGCTGCTCTTGATCAAGCTCCTTCAATGTGCATAGGAGCTCCTTCGATGTGCATAGGAGCTACTTCCTCAACTTGAAAGTTATAAATGGTTCGCATTGGGTTATGTGAGTACTCTTTCTATCTATGATGCCCTAGACATCCAAAGCAAAGGCGACTTCTTAGTGTGTTCCATGTCTTGCGCCGATAGCATCGAAGAGCGTTGCCCCCCTTGGGTTTTGGACATCCCATACCGCTCTTTACCTTTTGAGGCAGCACAACCCTTACAAGCTTTTGGCACTTTGAACCTACTCTTGATTGGATTAAGCCTTCCATTTGTTGAGCTTTCTATTTCCCCAAGGCTGAAAAGCTTTTGCGGCTCCTTGCCCTTCATACCATCTTTGTAATACAAGGCCATTTATAACACCCTATGGAGGCTACTCCTCTCTTATGAAAAGCCTTACGACGCTCACGCAAACGCTCCATGAAGTGAAATACTTCTAAGAACATAGGTACTTCCTTTGGTATTCGCATCAATTGTTCTTGGTACTTGTCCGTGTATTCTTGCACGAACATGTTGCCTTGCTTCAAACTGGTCCATGCCTGCATAGCTTGATTCTTCTCATTTGAAGGCACCCAATTTTCTATAAACATTTGCTCTAATATTTTGCATGTGGTAGGCATGAAATTATCCATTTCAACTTTCCTCCACCAATGTTGTGCAGTCTCTACCACATGAAA
Source organism: Diphasiastrum complanatum (assembly GCA_029204225.1). Lineage (NCBI taxonomy): Eukaryota > Viridiplantae > Streptophyta > Lycopodiopsida > Lycopodiales > Lycopodiaceae > Diphasiastrum > Diphasiastrum complanatum. The sequence continues at coordinate 6,233 of MU831833.1, read as the reverse complement.
TTATCCATTTCAACTTTCCTCCACCAATGTTGTGCAGTCTCTTGAAGGCGATAGGTGCTTTCACGATCTTTAGATAATTATCTCTGCACATCTAAAGCCTTTTTCCCATTTTTGTAGCCAATTGTTGATTGCATCTATATTCCGTACTGCAATGGCTCGTGTACTTCGGTGGCTTCAAGTCCTTGGTCAAAGGCATTTTGACTTCTCTTTTGCTTGTCACGGGTTCAGCTGCAACCATAGCCATTCCGCTAACACTTTCCGGTTCCTGAGGGGATTTATGGGCCTTAAGTTGATCTAGGATTTGTTGTAGGACAACCTCCATAACATCCACCTTGGCTGCAACTTCTTCAATTCTCAATATCTTGGTGCTGGTGCCTTCCAAGGGATCCATATTGATGGAAAAGATGTCTATGCCGAAACTCAAACTTTGGAACTGTGAATTCAAACTTTAGCCAAGCGTAGAAAACTTACAACCAATTTGAAAATGCCCTTTATCCTTAGAGGCAGCTTTTAGCTTGCTGAAATTTATTTATTTTTTTGAATCTAAGTGTTAAGTACTCCCAAACCTTAATCAGAATTCAAAAGAGCAGATTGGCATGCTTTTCCAGGTCGCACTTGTCATAAAACAGCATGTTGCAGGTCACAGCTGGATCAGCTACCATTTGTGAACTGTTGTAGCACCAAGTGGGCTGTAAAAGTGTGCAAAAATTTGCAAAAACAGTGATGTAGACCCCAACCAGGGCAGCAACTGCCTGCAAGGCATAAACAAGCTGTCAGACAATGATTTCAGGGCAGCGGCAGGCTGGTGCAGGTGCGCTGATTCACCAGATTTGAGATAATAGGGTTTTTCAGCCCTCTAACCCATGCTTGATTTGATCTCCCTTGCACTTTGATACCAAATGTCAAGACTCTCGAGCTCTCAGTCACAAAAGCACACAAAGTATTGCACAAGCATTTGCCAAATTCAAACTTTATTGATCTCTCTATGAGCAAGTACATAGATGGTGTGCACAAAGCCCTAAGGAATTGGCTGCCTTGTCTCCACCCAACCTTTGTTGCATAGAATGTGGTAAGGAATGCCTCTCTCTAGGCTCTCATATTCCCAACCTCAAGCCCTTAATCCTGACACACCCTAACGTTGACACATGGCAAACTTCATGCGCAGCCTTGAGCCTACGCTTGCCACTTGGCAGTACCTTGACACATACGCAAGTGTATGATATTTGTCACTCGTACTTTGGACCAAGTGTCCTAGTGAGCATATGACATGCATCATGTTGACCGGTCCACCCTCCTACTTTTTAGGAGGTAAGTCCAGCCAGTCCTTACAAGTGGTCCAATGCCCTATGCCAAGGCCAAGCATAACTCTCTGAGGTCCAAAGCCCACTAATGGGCTATTTTTACGAGTCATTAGGGAGCACTTAAAGGTGGCAACAGTTTGTTAGCTAATGCCAATTGTGGCTCCACCAACCCATTAAAGATGATGGGTGCCATTTAGCTAACCATTAGCACTAACTGTTGTACTGCAATAGTGGTAGCAATTCAAATGGACCAAATGACGACCTTTAACTAATGGGTGGAACCTTTAAATCTCTTGTGAAATTCAGGTGGGGCCCCAAACATCAATCAACATCAACGGGCTAATAATCAGTGGGGCTTAATCAAGAGCCCCACTAATTGTTGGTGGGAACATGCCCTAATTACAGTTCAATTACATCATGTTTACAGTGGTCACCACAGGCTGGTGACTTAGCCATTTCAACAACTACAAGTGTACATCTGTCTAGAAAAATTGTAAAAATTGAGACATGGAGTGAAGGCTTTGACACGCTTTTAATCATATGTCTTGGAAGTGCATCTTCTTATGTACCTTCAAATCAAAGAAAATGCACATATAGGAAAGTCTCTATTCATGTAAGGTTATGTCTTAAAGCTTTACATTAAATTTCTTTACAATGTAGACTAAAATTCATCAAACTTATCCACATGGACCTGTATCTCCTGAACATCATCTATAATAGGAGTTTTTGTTGTAGGAGAAAATACATCCTTCTCATGATCTTCTAGGTTAGAAGACTCACTTTCCTCAAACACAACATCCCTGCTCATAATCACCTTCTTACTGGTAAGATTATAAAGGCGATTTGCCTTCTCTTCCTCATCATAACCCAAGAATAAACACTTGATTGCCTTTGAATCAAGTTTCTGACGATTATCTTTAGGAATATGAGCATATGCTATGCAACCAAAAACTCGTAGATGATCCACTTTAGGTTTTATACCTTTGAAAGCTTCTTCTGGAGTTTGATTTAGAATAGCTTTTGTAGGACTTCTGTTAAGCAAGTAGACTGGTGTACTAACTGCTTCGCCCCACAAATGATTCTTGAGGTTCTTACCTCGTAGCATGCTTCGATCACTCTCCACAATAGACCTGTTCTTTCTCTCGGCTACTCCATTATGCTGTGGTGTATCAGTCGAAGCAAATTGTCTCTTGATTCCATGTTCTTTGCAGAATTCCTGGAACTCAGTAGATATGAACTCACCTCCCTTATCTGAACGTAGAATCTTGATTTGCTTTCCTGTCTGCTTCTCAACAAGTGATTTGAATTGAGTAAAGAACTTAAAAGCTTGACTCTTATACTTAAGCAAGTATATCCATACCTTCCTTGAAAAATCATCCACAAATACCATGAAGTAGGATGCTCCCCCTATCGACTGAGTCTGCATAGGACCACATAAATCTGTATGAACAAGCTCCAAGATCTCCTTGGCTCTATATGCTCCATCCTTAGGAAATTGCATACGATGATGCTTGCCCATAACACATCCTTCACATATTTTTTCCGAAGATACAATATTAGGTAATCCTATTACCATATTATTGTCTTTTAGAACCTGTAAGCTTTTATAGTTCAGATGTCCAAACCTTTCATGCCATATCCTGCTCTCCATGCTATCAGAAGCTGCACAAACCTGATGATTTGGTGTAGACGCATCAAGTTTTTAAAGTCGACCTTCCAAAGATCCTGTGGCCACAACTTTGTAGTCTTTGCTTTTGTCTTTGATGAGACACTTCTGATCATCAAACTCAACTTTCATATTTTGCTTAGTGATAGCAGAAACTGAAAGTAAATTGTTCTTTAAACCTAGAACATAGAGAACATTCTTAATTTCTCCTGTATTCCCTGAAGGTAAATGTACTCTCACTGTACCTCTACCTTTGATATTGTAAGAAGAATTGTCTCCAAGCTTGACATGTGAATTTACATCAGTGTCATCAAACTGTGTGAATCACTCACGATGTGGTGTCATATGTTGCGTTGCTCCAGAATCAATATACCAACAATCTTCAGAGATCTCTGATGTTGAAGCTGAGAATAACTCATAGCATCCCACAGTTTCACTTTTGTCTTCGTCTTCAATGAAGTTGCCTGATTGCTTCTTTTTGTCCTGGATAGCCTTCTTTTTCCTGCACTCAAACGCAAAATGACCATACTTGCCACAAAAATTACAATTGCCATTTCTCTTTGGATTAGATTTGGAACTGTCTCCTTTTTCTGTATTGTCCTTCCCTTCCTGCTTCTGATCCTTTTTGCCTTTCTTACCTTGATTCTTGGAAAAGAATCCCAGTTCCTTGAAGTCTTCCCTAGACATCAAGTTTTGTCTTCGTAATTCCTCTTGAAGTAGCAAACCATCGAGCTTGTCAAATGTCGACGATCTCTCCCTCAAACTTAGTGTCATAACAAAGTTCTGATATTGTAATGGTAAGCTATTCAAAACAATTTGTACTAGAGTATTATCAAGTACAATTTCCCCTATAGAAGACAACTGATCTCTTAGATCCTTCACCCTAGTAATAGAATCCGTAATGGATTCTTCTGATTCCATTTTCAAGGTATGAAGCTTATTGTTCAAGAACAATACTCGAGACTTACTTACCGTCTCATATGTGTTCTTAAGGATATCCCATGCATCCTTAGGCCCAGCTGCATTCTTGATCAGCGGAATCACCTTATCCTTCACAGATAAGTTGATGATATGATGCGCACGTTGCACTTGTTTCTCAAATGCCCTTCTATCTTGATCATTGAGACCGTGAGCCATCACCTCTTGTCCCATGACAATTTCCCAATAATCTTTGTCCTGAAGGATATTCTGAAGTTTGAACTTCCACAAGCTGTAGTTAGATCCATCTAACTTGCTTGATTATGGAAGAACAGATTCATTCAGACTCCCCATCTTTGTCGTACAAAAATGACGGGCTTTTTTACTAAGAATATACTTGCATGCAACAATATCTTCCTCAGATAATACCTGTCCAATTGTTGTCTTCCCTGGATATCACCTGTCCAGATATTGCATGCAACAATTTTTTTAGACAGATAATACCTGTCCAGATCTTGTCTATCTGGTTTTTGCTTGTCCCAGATACTGCCTTCCTCAGTTCTGCCTACATGCAAAAATCTGATCACAACCTGTCCGGATACCACACCTTCCCTAGCTGCTGCCGCCCTCAGGAAAACCTGTCTTGGACACTGTTTCCTCAGGTACTGCCTGTCCAGATATTACCTACTCAGGTACTGCCTTCTCCAGCTGCTGCTGCCCTCAGGAACACCTGTCCTGATCGCTGCTGCCTCAGGTACTGTGTGTCTGGTTGCTGTTGCCGCCATGAGGAACAACCTTGCTAGCCCAAGTGTAACAAGCAAGGTGAGGAAGGTAGTCGGCGGGATTGGAAAAATTCGGAAGAGTGGATTCCTCTTCTATATAAATCTCAAGATCATCAATAACATCAACCAAATGATAATGAAACATAGTAGGAAGTGTAGGAAATAGAAGCCTAAGGAGGATCTTAACTATTCAATCACACAAAGCATTCTCAAAAGAAAGAAAGAGATGGCTGGTAACCCTCTTGTAGAAACTCGTGGACAGCCAAGGAGAATAGTAATGATGCTTACAAAAGTGTTTGATACAAAAGAGATGCACACACATACATAGTCTTTCAAAATAACTATCTAACTTCTTGACTATTGACTATCCAACTTCATGACCATTGACTTTTATAAAATCTAACACTCTCCTTAAATGGAAATGACATGTATCCACTAAGTAAAAAAATCAGCAAGTAGAGTTAAATTTAAAGCATGACAAAAAGCTTTAAATTTAACTCTAGGTAATGCCTTAGTGAACACATCCGCAATGTCGTCCTCCGTGGGACAATATTCAAGTGTAATGTCGCCATTATGAAGCTTCTCCCGAACAAAGTGATAGTGGATCTCGATATGCTTTGTCCTTGCATGAAATATTTCGTGCAATAGCTATAGCACTTTGACTGTTGGTTAAAACGAGAGTAGCTGAGGGTTGGTCATGCTTCATGTCGACAAGTAATTGTCTCAGCCATAAACACTCCGTAGTGGCTGAAAATGTAGCTCTATATTCTGCTTCACATGAAGATGTAGCAACGGTGGGTTGCTTTTTACTTAACCAAGAGATTGCAGAATTTCCCAGAAAAAAAACAATGCCCACTAGTAGAGCGTCGTGTGTCTTGATCTCCACCCCTATCTGAGTCACTAAAACCAGCCAGGCATGCATCATCACAAGAAGGATAAAACAGTCCAAGTGTCCTAGTTCCTTGAAGATATTGAAAGATCCTCTTCAAAGCTTTCCAATGTGATGTCAACGGAGCATGCATAAATTGACTCATGAGGGAAACACTAAAAGAAATGTCAGGTCTTGAGTTGCATAGGTAGATGAGACATCCAACTGCTTGACAATTATAAGGTAGTATCAAATGGTTCACCACCATTTTGATTACTCAATTTCAGGCCCATTGGTGTAGCAACCAGGCTTGCAATCTTCCATCTTGAAACCGTTTCAAAATCTGCTCAATGTATCGTTGTTGAGAGATAAAGATTTCAGCCCGCCCTTGCAAAAATTCAAGACCAAGGTAAGAGTGCAACAAGTCTAAATCTGAGGTATCGTAAACCGAAGCAAGATCAGATTTTAAGGCTTCAATGTATTGCTCCATTGTTACCCGTAATGATAATATCATCAACATAAAGCAAAATGATGACGATAAATTCAGAAGTATGCATAGCATAAAGAGTAAATTCACTAGGACTACTAGAGAACCCTCGATCACAAAAGTATGTGTGTATCTTTTGATACCACATCCTCGAGCTTGCTTAAGTCCATAGAGAGCCTTCTTGAGAAGACACATTTTGTCTTCTTGACCT
>MU831832.1:0-102140 GCA_029204225.1 Diphasiastrum complanatum | reverse complement strand
CCAATGAAATGATTGCAAAAGTGATCATAATAGAGTTGAACCTCGTTTCTCAAACTCTTGAGTTGTGGCTATTATCTCTTTCCAAACTGAGTATTGAATTCTAGATTCTTTTCCAAAGTAGTTAGATAAGAGTCTTTGAGCTTTAGAACCATCATCATATCCTGATGATGGTAGGATATAATGTTCTACTAAATACCCACAAGAGAATACCATGGTCTTCACCTATAAGAGAGACGAAATTGTTGTATCATAATATCAACATAAAAATGATTATCCATATAGAAACTGCAATAGAGTAACTATACCTAAAAAGCTACCAACCACCAAATATTATTATCTGATTGAACACTGAAGTTGAGTCCTTGCGGGTGTTCTGAATTTGAAAGTGCTCCATTCATGACTGTAAGACTAAGTCTCTCCATTTTTTGTCCCTTTATAATTTTACACTCATCTAAATTAAGGACAACTGCCAGTTTGTTATTCACACACTCATTTGTAATACTATAGCATCTTCTTATGAATGCTAGCAATTGATTAATATCAATAAACATATTGTTGGAATTTTCAAAAGCTAGACAGTCTCCTTTTGAGCAATACACTTCATTGATATGAAATGGAATACCCACTAGTTTTGGCATGCTCTGGTTTAACATGTCTTTTTTTTTAAAGATGTCATGGGATCGAAAACTTTTTTACGCTAACTTGTCCAAATGCTTCTTTAATCATCTTGAAGATTGTTGCATATGCTTCTCTATTGATACTAGAAAAATCACATGCTCCTTGAACTAATGTAATGTCTAGTATTTTCCCAACTTCATACATAATGCTATTAGTAAATGAAGCCTTAATTTTTCTCATTTTATTTTTGCTTAACATTGACTTCAGAGACTTAGTAGTCAAAATAGAACCTAATGATTTTCCAATGAAAATCTCATCAGCCAAATGGTCTTCAACAACCAATGTAGATATGCATAGCAAATATCATGTTTCGAAAATAGCTAATAAAGATTTGGACATACAGTCTCAATCATTGCTAAAATTCAAAGAAGTGGTAGCAAATAATGAACTATGGATTGCATTAAATCAATAAGCTGAAACATTATTAATACAAATAAGCTAAAACTTACTTGAATGCATGGATTCTACTTTTCCGATAACCTCCTTTGGATGAAAGATCACAAATATCCCTTGTTACCAATCTCTTTCGTTTATTTTTTGCCTTTTTATTTAGCAAATCCATGTCTTTTACAGAGACAAATACAAGATATGCATGGATTGAAATGCCATAATCTCATCACACATAAAGAAGATTGTAACATTTGAATCTCCTTCTTGAGGATCTCATTTTCCACCAAACAAGTTTTCAACTTTATAGTTTTTTCTTGACTTTCCCTTGATATTTTATTATATTTCTCTTCTAAAAAATGTATTCTCTGCGATGAATTCGTATTACCATAGGCTTTCAAATTCTCACAATTACCTAAAAGACCGTTTTTTTCCATGACACATATACATTATCAATTGAGTTACTGAATTAAAATCAAGATGTTGCATTGAATCTAGGTCAATAGGATACAATGTTCCTGATGACCATAAATCTAAATGCTTTAGCTTTTCCTCCTTGTAATGGATCATATCAGAAGTTGATAATTTAAATTTTTTTTGAATTTCTTGTTCTAAGCGGAGCATACTCTGGTGAAAGATGCACATGAAGATGATAAAGACAAGCTAAAACAGCAAAAAAAATAGTACCAAAGAGCACAATAACAATAACGGAGCTGGAGATGGCGCTATACACTTGTTCGACCCTAGAGATGGAGATGGTAGACTCCCGTATTTATAAAATGCCACAACCCATGTATTTTTTGAATCTTTGAATGTCCCAACTATTGGGAGGGAATATTTTGACTTCTCAAAAATCATAAGCACCAGTGACGTTTGATGTGACACTCATAAGGTACATGACATGCGCATTTAAAGACGTGCGGGCAGATGCATAAAGAAGCTGAAAAATGATATTTTAATTTTTTAGTGTTATTTTTATCTCTCCTACATGGCATTTCTTATAGGGCCCTCTTTAGGCCCATATTTTCTCTAATGGTCGAATATGGGAAATTGAGATGATACTACGACTGCATTCACATGTTGATCTGATTGCTTGTTGGAGGCATTTTTTGCTATCTTGCAATTATGGATCTCATGATTAGTGCGCTTCCAATACTTACGAAACATTTTCTTCTTCGACTGTGGATTCGATAACTGTTCTTGACTTTGTGTCAGCTTTTGATTCCATGTGGGCTATTTAGAACTTTCCTTATTCTGCCATTTTGAGCTTTTGTTGACATATAGAGCGTGAGATGATAAAGTCAAAAATGTGTCTTGACTTCTTCAATTGTCTTCCTACAACAACATAGTGATAACTTTGGTGAGAGTTAAATATGAGTGCATCTTAATGATCATCACCCAATTTTCATATGTAGAAGACAACTTCGATAGCAATGTCATAATTGCATCTTGATTGTCAATAGTTGATCCGACAGCTATCATCTGCTGCAAGAGATTCTTGAACTTTTTAACATGATTTTGAAGAGAATCATCATTCGACATCTTGAGTAAGAAAAATTTCCTTCTGAGATGCAACTTGGAAGTCACGTCTCTCACATCATATAGTGCACTCAAGATGTCCCACATTTTGTGGTTTGAGCTTCTGATATATGGCCAATCTAAGTGTCTGATATATTGAGAATGATGAGTGTGAAAGCTTTACCATCCTTGGATTTCCATTTAGAGTCAATTGTGTCATCTTCAAGATTCAATTTGATACATGTGACAACATCCCACAACTGACTAGCAATCAACAAAGTCTTCATGTTAAATTTTCACAAATAGTAATTGGATCCATTCATCTTTATGCGATGAGACTAGCTTACTTTAAGAATCCATCTGGAATTTAGTTTGTCGATAAATCGTGACTTAAAAATGAATTGATATCGTGGGACGCTTGTGGAGTCCTATGATCCCACATTATTCAATGTTTTATATTATAAAATTTTTCAATTTTTGTACATAGAAATATGCTATAGTGCCTAAATTCATGTAAAGGCGTATTTGCATTTTGTAAATTCATCTTAAGTAAGAACTCGTGACGTTTTGTGCAACGTTTTATAGCGACACATTAGCGGATCCCTGACATCTTAACATTTGGCGATCCCTGACATCTTAACAGTTGGTGATCGACGTTCAAGCCGATGTTCGTTCCTATAAGGGCGACACTCAGAGCCATTGTACATACGCAGAGATTGAGCTATCAATAGAGAGAAGAGAGCTAGTTTCCATAGCCTGTCTATTCCATTCCTCTGTTATCTGTTAAAATATGAACCTAAAAATAGAATTGGCGAAGGTTCCTTAGGCAAAGATTAACTCGGCAAAGGTTCAATAGTGCTATTTTTGCTAAAAACTCTCAAATCAGTTTTTTCTGACAAATTCTATGGAAATAACCTTCGTTGAACTCTCATACTGAGAATCTGACACAAACAAAGCTAGGATAGAACTAGCGAAGGTTCCTGACACATAAAAGCACAGTTTTTGTAGTTTGGCGAGGGTAAAAATCGAGATTTTCTATAACCAGATAGAATGAATGGTCGTCGAACTCAAAAATAATAAATTACTATAAATAAAATAATACGGTAATTCGGCAAAGGTTTTGGCAAAGAATCAAGAGTAATATTGGTATTTTTGCGAAAAAGAGACTTTTTTGATAGAAATATAACAATATGACAACTGATCCTCTAAAAACTCTTCTATTTCCGATATTATTCTTCTTTGTCAAATTTTGGGTCAAATCTAATTCAGTCTGATTTTGATTTTGAGAAGTATCGATCGATTTATCTTAGGAATCTTTTTCACGATATAGGAATCTGATTCTTGTCAAGTGGAAGAGATCTAGCAAATCTGATCTGAGATAGTTTTGATTGAAAATTTGAATCCAATCTCATTGTTTGTTGGATTTGATCTATAATAATGGCTGCTCCTGGAGGTGCTTCTCAAGAAGTCAATCCAATTATTGTTAGGAGAGCATCTCATTTAGATCTACCCAAATACAATGGATTAACAGATCCAGTTCGATTTTTTCATATCTATTCTAAATATTGTGAAGTTAATGGCAAAGTTTTCTCCCAAGATAAACTTAAGCTTTTTCCTATGGCCTTAACAGGCATAGCACAAGATTGGTACTATAATAAAGATGAAACTGGCGACAGATTGGGAGACTGTCAAACGAGCCCTCATCACACGGTTCAAACCTCGAAAGTTTATGAAAGACCCTTTTCTACTTCTAAGTAAAGTTAAAATGGGAAAGCGGGAAATGGTTCGAGATTACATAGAATGAGTAAAATGCCTCAGATCTGAGTGCATGCCTGAATTGATTATTGAAGATGCTATAATTATGTGGGTTCTTGGCAGACCTTCCTAAAAGGATCAGATGTGAGTTGAAATGCCACAATGAGTATGCAACTTTGCAAAATGCTATCGATGATGTAGTACAAGAGAAGATGAAGATTCAGATGATGAGCTGAATATCAGTATGTTGCCTTATACATCAGGGCAGACCACTATGACATCCACAACTATTGCATCAATGATGTCAATGCTACTACAGAGATGATGCTCAATGAGTTCGAGAAATTGAAAAAAACCTGCAAAAATAGATGGAAAAGTTGCATTTGCAATTTGATGAGAAGATCAAAGCATTCGAAGATTTCCATGGACAAGCGAACAAGGAACCTGAGAAGTTTTTCCAAGACTTTTTTCTACCAGGAAATATGTTTGGTGTTCCATTCGTATGGAAAATCACATAGTGAATGAGTGTCCCTCAATTGAAAAAATGAATGGAAATCAGTATATGCCATTTGTGTAATTCGCCTGGTCATGAGACTGTTTTTTGCAACTTCAATCCTCGAATAATTCAACAACAATATGCCCAGATGGGATATCGAGAACCACTTTTAAGGAGAAAATCCAGCAGCTAGACCTCATCAATCTGCTCTTGGATACCCAGAACGATTAGCCTTACCTGCCCCACCAAAGCACCCCGCTCCTCCTGTTGATTTTACGGAACCAAAAACCTTATAGAAGTAGCCGAGCAATGGAATTATAGTAATGATTATGAAGGTGGATCTTCAAAACAGTATGTTATTTATGCCTATCACGCAACAACAAACATCTAGAAATTGGACCAGAGCACCACTTGGATGCTTTGCATGTGGAGAAAATCACAGAGTTGCAGAATGTCCAAATAAAGACAAATTGTACCATTCTGTCGTGACCTATGGTTATGGGCATTGCTACAAGGAGTGTCTAGCAAGACCAAAGCCGCCACCGATCACAGCTCTTGTAAATTTGATAACAATCAAGCAAAGACCAGTAGCTCAAAATAAACCAAGTGTACCCTTGATGGTGGTTACCAGAGCATAGAAAGTAGAAAGAACCTGTAGCAGATCCAGTTACTGTTGATTCCTATACCATTAACTGATATACCAACAACATCTGGAGTCTATCCAAATCTTCATGCAAAAAAGAGAAGATATCAAGATATGAGGCAATGGATTAAATATTTGCAAGAGGAAGAGGAGTTTGAAGCTGCTAAAGCAACAGTCGAAGTTCGTTCTTCACCAGTGCAACCACCGAATAGTCCACGTACAGATATGAATGCTTAGTTGCATCATCATGAAGAACCCTTCAAGATGACTGAACCCGGAAGCATCGCAAATAGAACTGCTCATGAATATTTTGTCTAGTAAGATCAATATTTCGTTGGGAGAGTTCTTGAAGTTGGTGCCAAAAGCAAAAGAAGTATTAGCATAAAAGTTAACTCAAGTTGAACCAGAACTCCATCAAGAGTCACTTTTTTGTGCCAGATTCAAAGAATCTAATGAAGTACTCCATGTCGAAGCAGCTTGGGAAAGTGAACAAAAAAATATCACCTTGCCGATACAGCATAGACAATTTCCTAACGAAGCAGCCATGATAGATGGCGGTTTTTGCGTTAACCTGATTTCTACAAAGCTATGTGCAAAGTGGGGCCTTACAAAGATAAAGCCTACGACTTTTGCCATTAAGCTGGCTGATCAAACTATAGTTCGTCTGTGAGAAATGGTTGAAGATATACTTGTCAGAATTGTTGGAGTACAGTTCGTCATTACTTTCATAGTAATGGGACTTACCTGAAGCACCAGATGTCCACTGAGTCCTATTGGGACGCCCATGGTTACAAGTTGCGCAAGTAATTCATAATTGGGATACCAGGAAAATCACTTTTGAAAATCGTGAACGTGCAGTCAAGGTTGATCCTGTAACATGGACTATCAAACTAGTGGTTCAAAAAGAGGATGATGATTCATCAACAATGGATCTTGTTTTTTGCCGCACAACTTAGATCTCAACATTGCCCGACTCGATTTCATGGAGAAGGTGTAGTGTCATTTAGTAAAGATTCGACGTAATGCAAATAAAAGCCCACGGTAACTGCATCTCGCAAGTGTCGTGGGACCGCCACCAGTTTTGGTGGGGGATACTGTTGGAGGGTTTGCAGATCCCAAGGCAACCCTAACTCTAGTTAATAAGTGAGAGGGATTTGGCACCCTGTGTGTGTAAGTCCAACCCGATGATCACATAGTTATTTGATTAGTTAGAAAGTCAATAAAAGGACTTTAGGCCTTTTTGCGGGGACTTTTGATGTCGTAAGGCCTAAATGTCAAGTTAGTGAATAAAGTTGGGTTTTTTCTCCAATTTGGATGGTTCTCACTCTTTTTTAAATTTGAATAGTTAGGGAGGCAGAAATGGATCAATAGGATTCAGAGGCCAGAATCCTCCTCTTTACTTTAAAAAGGGACCAACTTGAGTTTCCTACACATGCACATATTTTCATTTCAATAAAGCAGATTCGTTCTCTTTTGAAATGGATTTATGAATGTCCTTGCTCTCTATCACTTTTCCTCCATCTCTCATGCTTTCTTTGGATTTATCAATTGTTGGATCTGATTGTTGTTGGGTTTGCATGTTTTTATACTTTTTATGAGAGAGAAAGGGAGAGAGAGAAAGAGTAAGTTATCTTCATTAAGGATCTTAGTGTTAATGATTGTAATGTTAATGCTTAGTGTTAATGGATGCTAGACTTAGATGTGAATCCCTCATTCATGCTGAAAAAATAATGTGTTATCGCTCTCATGGGAACGAACCTACGCGTGACAACTAACTTCATCTCCTTGATGGTAGATTGATTAGATTCTCTCTCTCTCTCTCTCTCTCTCTCTCTCTCTCTCTCTCTCTCTCTCTCTCTCTCTCTCTCTCTCTCTCTCTCTCTCTCTCTCTCTCTCTCTCTCTCTCTCTCTCTCTCTCTCTCTCTCTCTCTCTCTCTCTCTCTCTCTCTCTCTCTCTCTTCTAAAAAAATGTGCTACCTCCCTCTTCTCTCATTGATCTACTCCTCAAATAAGCCGACAAACTTTTCAAATTAGCTCTGGTTTAATGGAAGGACCTATATCCTCCTCTAATGATCGAGGTGGGATGAAAGAGCCCCTTGTGAGGTAAGGCTTCTACTAATAGAGGTAGACTACCTAGATTGTATCGTCTTCCAGTATTACTCTTCATCACTCTTGGGCTCTTTTCTTCCATCAATGGCTTCCTCCCACATTCTCTTTGTATATCAATATCCTTGAAGTCTTTTCTCCATCTCTCACTCTCCATGTTAGGTCTAGCTAGAGGGGGAGGGGGGCTTTGCTATAGGTATTTACCTAGTGGTTCAAGTCGTTAGTTGAAACGATAGTTGGGCGGCCCCTTATTATGAAATTCAAAGGTGATTATATCTTTTCTCACCACCATGCCATATGGGTAGAGACGATTGATCTTAGCTTCCATGGAGCACACCCTATCTTAATAGGAGACGACATCCTCTTGTCACTTTTGGCAATAATAAGAGGCATCCTTAGAATAGGTGGTATATGGAAAAAATATAGTGGGATAAATATATGTGCGAAGGTAATGAACCCCCCAAGCACCACAAGAATGTCAGTTGTGGTCTATGTGCGAAGGGGATTCTGTCCTTGCAAAAAGTTGAAATAACCAGAAAGTTATTCAACAGATGCGCAACCGCCTGAATGACGGGTTCCGTGATAGCTTCTATCAGGTAACCATTATTAGTCTGGATAGGGATTTATGGTGTGGTTTGGGTGACAAATGGTTTGATTAGAGCTTTGGCGTGGCGATGGGAGATGGGTTGACGATCACCGGACATAATGCCAACGGTGACCATCGAGTCAGCGTTAATCCTGACCTTGTACGTGGTACCTTGGTATAGGAAGTGGAAAGGAGCTTTGTCCTTGTCCCAGGTGGTGTAAGCGTGAAGGTCGAGGCCCATGTTAATCTCAGAATGGAAGAGCACCGGGTAAAAAACCCACTGCTTCAAGGAGTGGACCGGCTGTCTGCAGCCATGGTTAGATCAAAGTGTTAGAGGGTAGAGGCCAAATCTGCGTGGCCTCGGGGATGTCACGCTGGATCACCTATTTGGCGCCAAAGTCTTCAGAGGATGAGGAGGCCATGTTAGCAATGATGGTTAGTGGTTGAAAAAGTCAGAAAAGTAGAAAAAACGGTGGAAAATGGAAAAAAGATGTGGAAACAGTAGAAAACTGAGAATAATGAGTGTTGGATGACAATGATTGTAGTTCAGAGCGCAGATCGGTGTTTAATATGAGCAGATGACAGTTGGTAGGAAGTTTGGTTGAAAACAAAAAACTTGGTATTTTCAGTGGAAATTTCGGCAGAGCTTCGCTAGCAAGGTGACAAATGACTCGAATTCAGCCCTTATATAGTGAAATTTAGAGTGCGTATTCGGTGAAATCCATTTCCCTTGTTCGGTTCTACCCAAATTTTGGCAGGCACCTTCTTCACAAAATTCTGAAAACCTCAAGGAAGTTTGCGAGAGTTCAGAAGGTGATTTGACTGCTATGCGAAGGTTCTGCAAGGGTTCAGGCTATCTGCGAGGGTTCAACTCTTGCAGGAAGTGATCTCTCGCACAACTTGTTCCTATGATTGGATTTTCAAGATCAGACCATGTAGGCAGGCTAATTTCACTGCTCTGATTCCATTTAGACACCTTGCGAGAGCTGGTAAGATCATCTTGATGCTCTACGAGGGTTCTGAAAATTTTGCTTCTGGGAACTCTCGCATATACTAAAAAATGATGATTCTTCCATCAGAAACTCTCGCAGAGATCTTCATGGATGCATCTAGGTCAGATATGGTGACTGTCCAATTTTCAAGAGCTATCTCCCAGGGGATCTCAAAAAATCATGAAAAAGTGCTCTTTTAGAGTGTTTTTTGACGAGATCTCGAGATTTTCTGATTTTTAACTTTTGTAAACTGGTAATCAGCTTCATCCAAGCTTGATCTGACTGTTGGTAGTGCTCTGGAAGTTTTGATGGATTCTTGGTAGTAGATCCATCAGTCAATCTGGTGATCTACTTCTTTTTTTTATCCTATCAGGATCTGGATCCTCCTTGGATGCTGATGGATTTCTCCGATCTTGTCAGATCTGGCTGAATCCTGATGGATTTAGATTGATTTGGCTTGATCTCCTTAGATCTAGCGGTGATGGATGAGCATATTTGCTTTTTGTAACATGCCATCCCCAATCTGGATCTGTCTCACTGTGGTGGCCAGTACTTGTGCAACCGGCTACCGTTGATGGGTGTGTCGAATGGCATCCCATCTAGCTTTTCTAAGTTCATGGCCCCATGATTAAGAATTTCCTTGATCCTATAAGGACCTTCACTCGTGAATTTCAACTTCCCCTTGATCGCCTTGGTTTATACATCAGGACCAGATCTCCTAAACGAAAATCCTTCTTTTGTAATCTGCGATCATGCCAAGCTTTGCGTCTTTCCTTTTCAGCTACCAGTGCATGCACAACTAGTAAGTGTGTTTCACAGAGCTTATGCAAAGCTTTGAGACGTAGCTGTAGAGATTTGGACTCATTAAGACGTTGCGCGGTGGCAATCCTTAATGAAGGAACTAAAAACTCTACTGGCATCATAGCATCCTGACCATATACCAATTGAAAGGGTGTTTGATCAGTGCTCTCTTTATATGATGTCCTGAATGCCCACAGTGCAGCATGCAACTTGTGTTCCCAATCTGATCTGCTAGCTTCAACTGTTTTTGTGAGCTCGCTACACAGAATCTTATTGGATGATTCTGCTTGCCCATTTCCACGAGGATAATAAGGCGTACTAGTTCTGTGGATCATAAAGAATTCCTCCAACAGGACCTTGATGGTCTCATTGATGAAATGGCTTCCGTGATCACTGACTAGTTCCATCGGGCATCCGAAGTGCACAATGATATTTTCATAAAGGAACTTGGCAGTGGTCCTAGCATCAGCTACTCTTACTGCCTTGGCTTCAACCCATTTGGTGAGGTAGTGTATGGCTACGATTATGTATTGTGCCTGGGAACTCCTTACTGCAGGGTGAATTGGACTAATATAATTCAATCCCCATTTTTCGAACGGTGCTTGGGCTAAGACTGGGTGCAGTAGATCATAGTTCAATCTTGTTGGTCTCCTTGCCCTTTGGCACACATCGCACTTTTTCAAGTATTCCTCCGTATCTTTATGAATCGTTGCCCACCAATATCCTGATTGCAGGATCTTGCGAACTGTAATGTCAGATGCAAAATGACCTCCACCCGTGCCTTCATGTGAAAGCAAAATGATCTGGGTGGTCTCATGAGGAAGAATACATCGCTGAAGAATTCCGTTTGGACCTCTTTGGTACAACTGGTCGGCAATCAGCTGATAAGGTCTAGCCTTCAAGACCAATTTTCACTGTTCTGTCTTTGGTAGTGATTTGTCTGGTTGGCCCCACATTAGATATTCAACAATGTCGGCAGTCCATTCTGGTACTGTGTCCACGTAAAATAAGGTAGCATCTGCCAGCTCATCGTCGGGTTGGGTTGCAATCTCGTTTCCCTTGATTCGTGGCACATGATCTGCCATGTAGTGTTGTTTCCCTTGTAAACTACTATTTGAAAATCAAATTCCAACAACAGAAGGAGCCATCTGGTGATTCTCCCGGTGTTGCAAGTTTTATTAACGAGATATAGCAAGGGTTGATGGTCCGTATAAAAAGCAAAATGTGTGGCCATTAAATAGTGTCGAAACTTATTAACCGCATAGATCATTGCCAATGCTTCCCGCTCTGTGGTTGAATAATTCATTTCGGTATCACTGAGCTATCGGCTTGCAAATCGGATTGGAAAATCCTTGTTGTGTTCACCTGGCTGGGTTAAGACTGCTCCAACTGCATACTTTGATGCGTCCGTATGCACGTGGAACTTAATGGACCAATTGGGTGGTCGTAAGATTGGTGTTGAGACCAATGCATCCTTAATCTTCTGGAAAGCCTTTAGAGCTTCCTCATTCCAATGTGGATCCGTTGTTAGCTTGTAAATTGGTCTGGTTATTCCGCAAAATCAAGAATGAAGATCCTATAATAGTTAGCATGACCCATGAAAATGTAGACCTCACGGATCGTCCCCGGTAATGGTAGATCAATAATGATTAATCTTTGAATGCCGCTTGCATGACTCACTGGAAAGTGCTTGGGGCATTGCAAAGTCCGAATGGCATCACTTTATAGGCATAAGTTCCCCATTCCATGGCGAATGCTGTCTTGTGCTGGTCCCGGGGGGCTATTTTCACTTGGTTGTAGCCGTCCAAAAAACTGTAGGCTTCGTCGCCAGCTACTCTATCGAGGACACTTTCCGTAAATGGTAAAGGGAAATGGTCCTTTTTGGTGACTGCATTAAGCGCCTTCAGATTAACACAGATCCGCATTTTGCCATTCTTCTTGGGTACTATAACTATCGGCGATACCCATTCCGTGTGCTCGATTTCGTAAATGAAATCTACATCCATAAGCTTTTGCAACTCTTGCTTGATCAGTTTTGTATAATTCGGGTTGCAGCGGTAGTAACGGCTTACCTTGGGGACTGCTCCGTCCACCAAAGGTATGGTGTGTTGGACTACTGTTGGCGGAATGCCCTTTAGATCACTATAGCTCCAAGCAAAACAGTCTTTATATTCCACCAACAAGGATCATAGTCTCTTGAACTGCGTGGGTGTTAGCTGCTCTCCCACATGTACTATCCTTCCTTCTTCTCCTGGTTCTACAAGATTCATCGGTTGTGTACGCGCAGGTCCCTCTAAGACTTGTTCCGCTGGTGCCTGACTTTGATTAGGTTCTCGTTGGGCTTGCGGCATCATGATTACCACGTCGTCCAATGTATAATTCTTGAAAGTATTAGAGCATATTGATCTTGGCCCGACTGGCCATTTTTTATTTTCTGTCACCTGTGTAGAAGATGACGCTATATCTGAGTCCAACTTGACTGACTTCAAGGAATCCAACACCTTCCTTTTGTTCTTTTTTGTCATTTCGGTGGGTTCATCCTTGTTGTCTTTCTTCGGGACTGCTGTGACATTCGCCTCATGGTTGCGAATATCAACGTCTACTGTAGCTATTGCCTCTTCGGACAGGTCACTCCATCGGATCACCTAGTTGTAGCGTTGCTTCAACTGATTCTTCTTATTCGCAAGTGCCTTGGGTGGATCGATCCTTGAGACTTTCGCCATAGCAGACCTTTGTGGTGGTTGAGCTGGTACCTTCTTGGTTCCGTAACGATCTGGGTCCATGTGGTGTAGGACTTGTTCATCAGTCAGCTCAATCTCCTTATTATAAGTTAGAGCATGTTGCCAAGGGACTAGATCATTGTCCACTGGGTTCTCAATCGGCTCCGCTGACAACCATGCTACGTTTATCATATTCACCCCAAATGTGATTGGCGTGTCCATAGTGTAACATTTGGATGAAGATGTACTCGGTTCTGGATCTGATTCATATTGACATGCCTGGAAGTCAATAGTTGCTAATGCATCTGTCCATCTCATGACATCCGTCTCTGAATGATAGTGACCTCCCTTGGCTGGCCTTGGGCGATCAATCGTATGATCTGTCGTGGATGATCCGTCATTAGCTTTGGGTGCAATAGGTTTCACCGCCCATGTGGTTGGATCTACCTTTACAACCTGTTCTCTATTCTCGAAGGTGAGTTTTCATGTACTCCAGTTGTGTACTACTTGCGCAGTCCTCAACCATGGCCTTCCCAATAAAACACGGTATGCAGATGGAGATTCAGGTATATCCATGGCCACAAAAGTAATCAGAAACTGCATGCCTGCTATCTTTACGGGAATATCAGCAACTACAACTTTTGGTTTCACACAGGATTGATCTGCTAGCTTGATGGTGAATCTTGCTGGCTTCAATCCTTGTAGACCCCATTTTTCGTACAAAGTAGTGGATCAGATTGACACCCGATCCTCCATCTACCACTGCCGCCTCGTCCTCGTATCTCTTGTGTTTGATTGACAAAGTGATGTTGTGTTCCTCACTTTCCCATGCTGCTCCGATGTGGAGGACGTTACTTGTTTCATCATAGCCCGCACAATATATGGGCTTAGGCACTACTGGCTTCTCATCCGCTTTGGCCCATTCAGCTGGAAGGCTTTTCGCTTGTAGTGCAATCCGCAGTAGTTCTCCGAGTGGTAAACTAACATGGCTTGACAGCAAAAGTGTGAGCCTTTTAGTGCGCGGTTCCTCGGGCTCCACCATGTGAAAAGGTGGAAGATACACATCCAATAAAACAAGAAAAGTCAAAATATCAACATGCCAAATCCTTCTACAAGTATTGCAAGAAGAAAGGACATGATATAAAGGAGTGCTTCACCTTTTGTAGTGATTTCATAGATTTGTTTACTTTCTATTTTATATTTGCAATTGAGCTTATTAGTAAAGAGACTGGTAGACAAATCAAAGCCTTGAGATCAGACAATGGTGGAGAATACATCTCAACAAAATTCAATCGATTGAGAAAGTATAAAGATACAAATTAGGTGATATGTGGACAACACAAGACAATTGCGTTAGAAAACTGTGTGCTCAAAACTATCTTAGTTTTGTAATAGCTATCATGATTCGAAGATCTTTTGCTAACTTATTCTAATTCTCTGTCTTAAACTAATCGATGTAAAAACATATATTGTGTTTGTCTATGAATAAATAAATCGATTATCATCATCATCTCATCAGCTTCATCAGATTGAAATGTACATGTATGTCAATACATATACAAGAGGCATAGAGACGTTGGAAGTTGGTAAGTGCACTACATCTAGTGAAGCCTTGGGAAGCTCTAAAGAAGTTTTATGAGTCCACGTCTACATCAAGGGTTCTAATTCTTGGGAAGAAAATCTTTCAAATTTTGCAAAAGAAGGATGAAAGTGCTCATGCTTTTGTTTTGAGGGTTAAAGCATTCAATGGTGAGTTAGCATGTATTGATCAAAGCAGTAAGGAAATAGAACTTGTTCAAGTAGTTCTTAATGGCTTGTTGGATGATCATGCTAATCTTGTTCAAAGTTTTGCTATTCAAAAGGCATTTTCAAGTATGGAGGACTTGCAAGAAATCTTGGTGGGCTATAGTGAAGTAAGAAAAGCATATAGGGTTTACATTCCTAAGTCAAAGAAAGTTCACATTTCTAAGGATGTCGTCTTTGAAGAGGGGAATGTGGATAAGCTTGATGTTGTTGATGTTGATCAATCTAACATTTTTTATGGTGATGAAGATGGTTCTTTGGATGGTGATGGTGGAGATGCCTCTCCAATTCAAATTCTAAGAATATCCTAAAAGCAAATGAAAAAGCCATCTAGGCTTCCATACGATGAGAAGGGTAAGCAAGTTGAAAGCACAAACTTTGCTTTACTCACATGTCTTGGTTCATCTTCTTGTGTAGATGATGATATGCAAATGGGTGGTGGTTTTCAAGGATTGGAAGCAACTAATGGATCTGGAAAACAAATTTTGTTCAATGACTTTGAAGAGGAAGATGAAGAGATTGATCTTGAAGAGCTTCAACAACACAAAAGGAAAGGTGGCAATTTGGAGCTAGTCAAGAGCATTGAAGGGAAGTTAAATGGCAAAGATACTTTGGATCTACTTTTGCAGGTGTTTGAAGACTCAATCAAGGTCAAGGGAGCAACAAGGAAGTTTTGTTCAAGTTTACTTTACTTGTTCTAAAGTTTGAGCAATTTCATGCGAATGTGTGCAACTTGTCAAGATATGGTGAAACCACTTACATTGTTTTGCATCATTTTGATGTTGGATTTGTACTAGTATTCTTGGATGGTTTTGTTGATGGAAATGAAGATAAGGGAGGCTCATTATATCACTCATTCATGATCAAGTCATCAATTGATGATGATATCTTATGGCAAGATGGAGATGGAGGCTCATTCATGGCTTTTTATGGTGGAGACATATCAAGGAAGGACAAAGATTGAGGAGACATGCAAGCATTGGTTGATTACTCACATTTATTGTTTGTTTGTTGTTAGTTTCCAGAGAGTTCAAAGTTGGAAGCATGGAGGAATCATTGCATTTACATTCTATTTGGTTCTTCATGCTCTAGTTACATCTTGATAAGTAAAATTGATGTAAGAAATAGTGAAGCATCCAATGTGGACACTACTCTCTATATTAGTTATGAAAGCTATTATAAAACCATAGTTGCCTTTGTCCAAACATGTACGTATATGGTTTTATCCCATAATCATTTTAGACTTTAGTAGATCTCCTTTATATATGAGCAAAAAACAGATCACTTTCGTAAGTGGGTGTGTAAGTGTGGTTGTGTAAGCCCGACCAATATGCATTTTTTATCTTTGAAATAAACTTTATAAAGTTAATAAGGCCTAAGAATAGTGGATTTACTATTTTTGGAAACTTATGCAAGTTGATAAGGTCGAATTTAGACCTAATCTAATTGGTTAGAAGAAGTACATTGAATCTAGTCAAGTTATCTAGTTTTTTAGAGAAGTGTCTAGAAACTTTCATAAGTGGATAAGCTTGGGCAAGATGATCCAAATAGGGCCAGAGGCTGTTATAAATAGGCTACAAGCGTGGGAGGAATTTATCCCTCTCATTCTTCTCTCATTCATTCTTATTGAAGATATCTCATTGGGTTCTACATCCATTTTTTGCATATATGTGGTGATATAGTAAATTCTTATGTATAGAATGCTAATTTTCTTATGTGTATGAGTTCCCACAGGTGAGTATGATTGTTGTATGGATTGGAATAGTAAATTAACTTACATAAGTGTTTTTGACAAGTTCTTATTGAGTTTATATCCTCTATGTGTAGTAGATGCAAGATTTCTACATTCTTAATGAAGCTAGATGTGCTCTTCGTATTAGCCAAAGATCAAAGGGCATAAATGGATCTTTGTTATCTGTTTTTTTAACATTACATAGGTTGCATGCATGAGAAAAAAAGATGAGTGATGTGATTTATAATCTAAATAGTTTCCTATATTTAGTTTCTTGATTTGAAAATGTTTTAAAAAAATACCGGATTAAGAGAATAGCTAGAAAAGACAATATGTCATTGAAATTAAAAATCTTTGTCATTTCTCAAACAAATTAGTGCAACTTGATTTATATTCCAAGGCAAGGAATAGATCTAGAAATTGAATACCCCAAAATAAATCCATGACATCCATTGAATCTTATTATCGTTGATATGAATTGGCAAGCTCAATAAACAAGAAGATACAACAACATCTATATTGATGGCACAATACAAGCAAGAGAAAATCCAACAATCATTGATTTCTATTGAATCTCAACAAATAGGAGTACGAACAATCATAATTCATGTGGATACAACACATGACATCTAGCATTGGAAATATCTATGGTTCATACTCGCAAATGATCTATTCTATGTTGTCAATAGGCTATCTATATAAAAACTTCAAATCTCAACTTAACTTATTGTAATTATCATCGACTTTTAGCTAGCTATATCAACATGTGTGATGCTTTAGAGGTCGGTATTTTATTTGTATAATCTATTTAAATCACAGAGTCATTGCTCCTTGTGCTACATATGTGTGTTTCATCATAGCAGATAGGTGGAAAGACGTATGAAGGAGAAGAGCCATCATCAACATTTTAGCATCTTCTCGCATGAGCACCCTTTTCCTTAGCATGGTTGACGCATCTCATAGTGGATATAGTTTATTAATGAGCACATCCAAGTAGCAACTCAAGATGTAGACATAGCCATTTGTGGTGCATGTTGTCATGAAAAATGTTTGACAAGTTGTAGACCCATGAATTTGAAAATGCAGGAGTTTCCTAGCATATTTTGGGCTCCATCTACATCCAATTGTATTGGCTTCCTCATGCAAGACATCGCAAGCTTTTTTAAGTGTACGCATTGTACATGGACGCCAATAAGATGCTCAATCTCATAATCACACACTTAATTGCTAGATTATGCAAGTCAAATTTCAATATTCAAGTTTGACATCTTCTATATGTAATAGATATAAATGAGTGGCATTTGTATTAATGCTCTCATTTCACACCTGAGGAAATATTATACACCAGTTTTCAATTGCTATATTCAAGTGTATGTCCTCAAACAAATTCCACCAATAATTTTAAAATAATGGAAAGTAATATGCACTCCACTCTCTAACTAAGCCAAGAATGCA
Organism: Diphasiastrum complanatum; assembly: GCA_029204225.1. NCBI lineage: Eukaryota > Viridiplantae > Streptophyta > Lycopodiopsida > Lycopodiales > Lycopodiaceae > Diphasiastrum > Diphasiastrum complanatum. The sequence continues at coordinate 84,468 of MU831832.1, read as the reverse complement.
ACGTCTCGAGAATGCATTGTAACTACGCTGCAGCTTATCTTGTTTGGCGATACCCTTGTGCTTTTCGACTTGATAGAATATTCATTGTTCCCAATAAAAGGTCCACAAGATAACATCTTTAAATCTGCTTCCATCCAAGCTAATCTTCATCAAAAGTGGGCAGCCCTATTCCTTGGTCTTCACCCCTTATCTCCAAAAATGGATTGTCTTTAGACAAAAAAAGCATTCAACCTCCAAAAATGGATTGTCTTTAGACTGAAAAGCATTCAACCTCCAAAAATGGATTCAATTTGTCACTTAGAGAAAAGCATTCATCTTGCTCATAATTTCTGAGAGGATCTTCGGTTTCTGTTCAACTTAGTTGCACGGGAATCAAGAGGTGCTGGTTGTCGTACTTTCCTCCTCTGCCATAAAGGGGCAGCCTCCTGGACTTGAAGTAGTTGTGAATGCATTATATGAGAGTGTAAGCTGCTGAATCTTCTCAAATTCACAGCTTCTTGTGTTCTGGGCATCCGAAAACTTTCTGGCCTTGGCAAAGGATATGCTTGCTGTGATTCCGGTGGAGTGATGCTGTCTGATCTAGCAGGACGGATTTTCTGTGCTTGGCCTTTGAGTTTTGCTAACAGCCTCTTCCATATCGAGGCCTTAGCGCTAACATTCCTGGATTCTTTAGTTTGCACTGGATTTTCCTGCCCTGTTGTTGATTCATCAATCTTTTTCCTATCACGCCGATGTCTCAGATCCTCCCACCACCTGCCCAGCCTTTTCGATTCAGAAATAGCTGCGGTGTTGAGCTTGTCATCTTTGCTTGCTCCTTTTTTTTGCTTCACAGTTTGGTCTTTTGAGGAGGATATCGTCGCGGGATGGTGATCGGTTAGGTCGACCCATGATGATGTGCGTCGATGAGAGTCAGAGGGCACATTAGGACCGCCCCCGCCCAATCTGAGCTCAGACATGGATCTTCCGATTAGCTTCATACTTCCAAATGTATCTTGCGCATGTCCGAAGGCCATCCAAACGGAATTGTTTCTGGGCCTCCTGGCCACAACTACTTTTTCCATAAACAGCAATCAACTGCACTCCCTTCAGGCCAAATCTGCCGATCAAACTTCCAACACAGAGCCTCAGAGCTTCTAATTCTCAGCTCAATGGAAACTGAATTCTCTAAGGCTGAAAGGACAGCCAAGCGTGTATCTGATCTGATCAAAAGAAACCCGAAAGAGCTGATGGGTTGGTTCAAGCACCACAATTCAAAGCTGCTAGCTAATTCACTGAAAAAACAAGACAATTTGACCACTAGTTAGCTGCAATTTTATGGAATTGCCATAAGAACTGATCAAAAGAAAGCAGTCATCATAAGAATTCTGGTCAGCTCACACCAGCTGCCACGGGCCTAGATCCACCGCAGAGAAGAGAATAGGAAAGGAGGAGGAAATAGATAAGAAGACGTCAATGTTGGGAAAGCTGAAAAGGTCGGCCACTAGAACACTGCTTTGGAAGAAACAGAAAATGCGCATCTCTTCTCCATGGACTGATTGAAGATTGACTCTGACTGAGACTGACTGATTTGCCTCTGCCATAGACTCTAGTGGGCATAGGTGCCATTGTGACTAGTCATTGGTTAGTAGCCTAAGGGCAGGGCCAATGATGATGCTTTGCTCGGCAATGTTTAATGTTTCGTCCCTTTGTGTAGTGACGGTTTTCAAATCAGTGTATTTTGCACTCAGTGTTGGGGCCCTTCCATCCATGTTGGGCACGGAGAGATGGGGAGAAGAATGGGGTCGTGGTGGAGCACTCGAGCTCCCACCACGGTCCACCCACCTTGGATGGTGTCTGCACCATCATTGACTTGTCAGTGCTTCGGTGCAAAATATGCCAATCCTAGGTTTTCCCATCCTTATTTAATGAAGGCAGGGTCTTCTTCTTCTTACCTTGGGTAAATAGAACTAGTTTTTTTTTTTTTGAGTGGAATGTGCAAATGATTGGGAAGCACATGAAAGTTGTGTTTTTAAATACGGCTCTAAAATACATAGAGAAAAAGAGCACAAGGCATCACTATTGGATTTATTTATCCCCTCTCCACTCCTACTCAATAGAACAAACATGAAAACTATGGCAAGGCATTTTATTCTATGGATGGGAACACTCTTTTTGAATTTTGTATTAGGTGCAATATCCTACAAGTTCTATGGACTCTTTATGAACCTCATTTTTCCTATCTAAGGACTCGAAGATTCAGTGTGTGTCAACATGTTGCTTTCAAAAGTTGTGATATGCTCTACTAATGTCCTACAAGTTCTATGGACTCTTTATGAACCTCATCTTTCCTATCTAAGGACTTGAAGAATCAGTGTGTGTCAAAATGTTGCTTTCAAAAGTTGTGATATGCTCTACTAATGTCCTACAAGTTCTATGGACTCTTTATGAACCTCATTTTACTTAGAATTTGCTTCGAACAGGAACACAGATCATGCTACACAGTAACACAGACATAAAACACTCTCCACAACAAGCTAGCATAGCAACTGTATTTCTCAAAATGAAATTACACTGTACATATAGTTGTTCACTCAGGCAACCCATGCATGACCCAGGTTGCCATTGGCGGGACGCGTGTCCCGTCGACTTGCCTCGTGGCGAGGCCAACTAATCCTTATCAACTGATAGGACCCACAGTACAATAACACAATGATTCTACTTTAATTCTAACTCTCTCCCTTAAAGTAGAGTCTACTTTTTATACAGTCATATACATAGCTTTAAAGTCAACAAACTTTAAGTACAAAAAGCTTTGATCTAAACTTATCAAACTTTTCTCCAACAAGTGGCTTAGTGAAAATATCAGCTAGTTGTTCTTCTGTGCTACAATGAATAACATGAATTTCACGACTCAGCAGCCTCTCACGTATACAGTGACTAAATCTCAATGTGTTTAGTTCTCGCATGGAACACTGGATTCTTTGCTAGCTGAATGCCACTCTGACTGTCGCTATATAATGTCGTGGGATTTTTTTGCTTCATGCCAACTTCTTCCAAGATTTGTCTCAACCATATAGCTTCCTGTGCTGCACTACACATTGCCTTATACTCTGCTTCTGTGGTGGATAGAGCAATTGTACTTTGCTTCTTACTAGACCAGGAAAAGCAACTACCACAAAACTGGAATACATACCCTGTGGTGGATCTACGATCATCATAGTCACCTCCCCAATCTGCATCCACATAGCCACACAACTCAGGTAAACCATCATGCTTCCTGTAAATCAAGCCATAATCTGAAGTGCCTTTCACATAACGCAAAATGCATTTAGCTACCTTCCAATGCGTTTCCGTAGGTGCTGCCATAAATTGACTTACAATGCCAACAACATAGCATATATCTGGTCTAGTCGTGGTAAGGTAAATCAAGCTCCCTACTAACTGCTTATACAGCGTAGCATCAAATGACTGTGACTCATCAAGCTTAGAAAGCTTTTTACCTGGTTCAATAGGAGTATTCACTGGTTTGCAATCCTGCAACCTAAACCTGTGCAACAACTCTTTGACATACTTCACTTGTGTTAAACCCACTTCGTGTCCTTTTTGCCACACCTCTACTCCAAGGCAATAATGCATCAGGCTGAGATCTGTCATCTCGAATTGTTCCATGAGGTCTTTCTTGATCATATCTATCATCTCTTGATTATTTCCCGTAATAATTAAGTCATCAACATAAAGAGCAATCAAAACAACCATACCATCAAAGCATAAGACATATAGATTTGGATCAGAATGTGTTCTCACCATCCCCTTTGAATGAAAGTAGGCATCAATCTTGCTATACCACGCACGTGGTGCCTGTTTAAGACCATAAAGTGCTTTCTTCAAGCGACATACTTTATTTTCCTGTCCCTTTGCTACAAAGCCTTTAGGTTGATCCATGAACACCTCTTCTTCTAACTCACCATTTAGGAAAGCAGATTTCACATCCATCTGATGCAAAGGCCAACCAAAATGTGAAGCTAAAGCAACAAGTAGGCGTAGAGTATTCCACTTATATACTGGCGCAAAGGTCTCCTCATAGTCGGTGCCTTTACTTTGTGCATACCTTTTGATCACCAATCTTGCCTTGTGCTTTGCTATACTTCCATCTGCATGGTACTTAGTCCTATATACCCATTTGCAACTAATGGGTTTCTTGCCAACTGGTGGTTCTACTAAGTCCCATGTGCTATGCTTAGCAATTGACTCCATTTCCTCTCCCATGGCCTTGACCCAAATGTCATCATCCTTCGCTTCATGAAATTACACTGCACATATAGTTATTCACTCATGCAACCCATGCATGACCCAGGTTGCCGTTGGCGGGACGCGTGTCTCGTCGACTTGCCTTGTGGCGAGGCCAACTGATAACCGCTCATTATGGTATGTACCAATTCAACGTCCCTAATTGGTTCTCCAATTGCCACAAGTTGATCTCTCAGCTCCTTTATCCTGGTGAAGAAAGATCCCATCGATTCGCTTTCTTCCATCCTGACTGCGTTCAATCTCGACTTAAAGAACATGGCTCGAGCTGGATTGCAAGTTTGAAATTGCATTCTAAGAGCTTCCAAAGCTCCCCTAGCTGTCGTGGCATCACTTATATGGGTGATCACACGATCTTTCACTGAAAGATTGATCAAGGACAATGCTCTCTGCGCCTTTTTATCAAAGGCCCTCATGTCACATGGAGTGGTATTTGTCCGGACTTCAGTACCTGCCACGATCTCCCATAAATCTTTCTCCATCAAAATGCTCTTCATTTTGAATCTCCAGATGTCGTAGTTAGAAGCCCCATCAAGTTTGCTTGCATCGCCCAAAATTGCCCCATTGATGTTTGCCATTTCCAAAGTGCTTGAAACTTCACCTATAGGCTAAAAGGTGTATGCCGAAGCCAACTGTGATGTCAAAAATAAAGAATAATGACCTGCAATTTTTGGCTTACCAGGCCACCCGCCGCACTTTCGCCAAATTGGAAGCCAAACTGGTGTCGCTTTCCAAAATGCTTCTCGTCACCAACTCCCAACTACGTGCCCAGTGGAATGGTGAGATCACTTTTGGCGCGCTCCGAACACTTTCTCTGTGGCAATCACTCTGTTTTGGCATGCTAAAGGAGGTGAAAATAAGGGCACTTTGAGTTTTTGAACCGTTTCTTTAGTGTGAAGAAACTTCACCCTTCAAAAACTTGGGAACCAGCAATTATTTCAGTTTGAAATTTTTTAATGAAGTTGCAATTCACTTTGCACTTCAGACTCCTTCTTATAAAGTTCAAGTTGGAATCCAACAAATCCAATGGTTATCTAAGATCAAACTGCCTAGATCACTTCTTGGCCAGTCGACTTCAACCGTAGATCACAATAGCTCTGGATCCAATGATCACAATCATCTAGGCGCATCAAGTTTCCTTCTTGGGATTGCTACTCCCTTCCTCACGCTATAGGATTTGTGCGATTGACCGCGCGTTCAGGCCCACGACCTCCCTCACACCATCTCCAAGCTTTTCAGGCTTCCTTTCAACAAACTATGGCTATGGCAACCTGGCAGATTTCAAGCTACCTCTCTACATAGTCCGCGGCCGCCCATGGCCTCTCCACAAGTTCACAACAATAGCAGGGCGCCCACCATCATGCGTTTACAGAACCGAAAAAGATTCAGAAACAAGAGAGATTCACCATTGTTTTGCTCAAAACCCTAGCTGAGTGAAGAAAAGCTATTTTTTGGACTTTGTCGCATCTTTTTGAGATTTTTTTTGAGCAGCTACCTATCCCTCTGAGGTCGCCCAACAACAAGCAATCTTCTGCACCAAATCGCTCTTCAAACGATGTTCGATTGGATTCAAACCAATCACAAATGCCAAGCAACTCTCTAGAAGAATTTTCAGCTTGTATTTGAGAAGCAGTGCTCGCCAAAAATCGACAAATACAAACAGCCCAATCGTTGAAATTCATGTTTTACTACTTCATTTTAGATTTATAGGTATTTTACGTGGTTCAAAATCAGTTGATTTTAGTTAAAGATTCTACATTTTAAGGTTTTATTTTAACCTCTTATCGATTTCATAGTAGTTTTGTGGACGTTTTATAATTTTAGTTTGAAACTTTTCTAGAAGCATTGTTGAGAAGGAAGCGTGTCTGAAATTCAATTCACATGTAGATGCATCATCTCTCTTGGTGGCATGTCACATGATACTGATAACCAGTAGTGGAGTTGCCTTGGCGCCATGTGTTTTCATGCCATTTTTGTTGCCTATGTCCAAACGTGTACATATATGATTTTATCCCATAATCATTTTAGACTTTAGCAGATCTCCTTTATATATGAGCAAAAAACATTTCACCTTCTTATGGTGCACGAGTGTGGTTGTGTAGGCCCGTGGAAGAAGCTAAGTCACTTGTGCCCGAAAAATTTGTCAAAATTAGAATATATACTTGGCGGGCACTACACATGATTTCCTCTTGCCTGAAATCTGCAACAGCCATGTGTCATGTGTTTATCGATCCATCCATTATTATTGTGCATCTAGAAGAAGGCTCGTGAAACAGAGAAATATATCGCCGAGGAGAAGAATAGAGAGGAGGAGGATTCACATCCTCAGTGCCTTAGGGACAATGGCAAATTTTCTCAAGAAGAATCACCCATAGGATTATAGCCTCCTCCTCGACAAGGTAGTGGCAGATATCGCTAAGGAGGACAATCATCAAGAGGAGAATTAGTTAAAATAGCAATGATCAACTTATACAATGCTTTCTTATTTCGATGGCACCACGTGTGCTCAGTTCTAGAATTATCGGGCCGTCTTTCTTTTACGATCCCTTTGAGTGCTTTTAAACAACTTTATCTTTGTACTTGCTTATTAGTTGATATATATAGTTTGTGGAGAGTAATTCTGTTGTCTTGTCTTATTGCACTTGATGTTGTGCTATGGTGATTGATCTGGTCGGGTTTTTAAACTATTTTCTTAACTTGGTATCAGAGCCCTTGGTGGCTACAATCACCGGACAAGAACAGAGAGCTGCGAATTCACGACGGTTTGTTGGCTAGGAAGCACAAAACCGAGTCTATGGAGATTTGTGGAACGGCTCGTAATTGTAAAAAAGATTCAGAGACAGGGAATTGTCGGCTGAATCAGAAAGCAAGCAAGAGAAACTGGTAACCTCAATCCAATATGTCGATGAGAGAATTGCCACCTCATTATATAGAGAGTAGAGTACTGTGCATGAAAACCATGCAATCTCCATGCAGGTCAACTATAAATAGATCACATCTCTTCATGCAGTCCTCCTGCCTATATCCGTCACACAGACATGCAATGCTCCAAATGTCTCAATAAGAGTGTCTGGGTCCTCTCAAGGTAATTAGTCACAAACTAGCCTTGACATGGAATTAATTCATGGCATGACCAATAATCTGGAGTATTGGAGGGCCGGTCTACCATATTAGGACTATTCTAGGTCCTTAACCGAATATGGCCATAACAAATCATCTCGTCAAAATAGGCGCCTATAGAAGGAGGAGTTGTCATGGGATTAGTCCATGGCAATTCCAAAATCTCATGCTGCCAAACATGGCAACATTTAAACGCCAACTCAACTACCACTTGAAAATAACATGAGATGTGTGCGGAAATGCTTCTTGGTTTCCAAGGGAAAGGTTTGAATCGAGACCAAAGAAACTTTGGATGCATATCGAACCAATCAACTGAGACTTCCTCGCTGGGTGGTGAGATGTGTGTGAAAAAGGGCCAAGGCTATGTTTGAACCACTCCTATGCTAGTATTCACACACCTAGACATACCCTTGAGGAGTGTGTGAAAACACCCCAAAAAACCCATTCCAAAAGACATTCAATATAGAGTGATTTGAGAACTAAAACCCTGTACAAAACTTGCCCTAAAAGCATAAACCCTAGTCAAGTTAGTTGGTTACTAGCCCCCTCTCCTCTCGTCCTGGAGATATCCCTCTATCGTGTGTACTATTTTAGGGTTTGCTTTGAAAGATAAAAAGAGATACGAAAGGCAACAAGGTTCGGAAGAAGGAATCATCAGTGTTCTTTGCTATGATCGCTGCAGTGTGCTGGGTGCCGAGAGGTGCCGCGAAGCCCATTCCAGATGCAGCGGAGCCGCCCTCGCAGGATGAGATCCAGGCTCTGTTGCAAACTCATCAATTAGAGGGACCTGATGCTGCGGAAAGGTTTCTAAAACTTTTCTTCTTCATTCTGCATTGAATTTCTTTTCATTTCTTTTCTCTAAAAGTTGTTATTTCAATCAGCTCCCCAGCACGTACACGCGCAATTGTTCTTAATAATTAGTTTTCAAGCTTTCACCAGTAGAAATCTTACTAGGCCAACAAATGGTTTGCCAAGGATCGGGATCTCTTTGAAGTGAGCGAATAGGGTTTTTGCAGGCTACTTCACTGTTTGGCTCAGTTGTTTTATGTCACTGTGCATCGGGGGATGAGATCCTTCCGTGTTTATTGATATTGAACACGTATTTACTTGTTATTCAGCTCAGGAAATGAAGATGAGGACAGTGTGGATGTTATGGAAAATGCTGCAAATGGATCAAGCGGAAACCTTGATGGTGCAGTTGCAACAGCTTTGGCAGCAGCGAGTGCACTTGGTATGGGGCATCAGAAAAAGTTGGACAATTTGGCAGATAGTCTTGCCGAACTTGACATGGATAATTACGATGATGAAGATGAAGGTAGGGGCCCTGTAACTCTTTCAAATCAAATTTTGAAATTCCCACCTGGAAGCGCTACTGGCATTTTCTCTTCAGGAACAATGCAAGATTTATGTGCATTTAATGTTCATAAATAAGCTTAACTTGTTTATTTTAGTAATCAACTGAAATTTGTGCTTTAGTAAATCAGCTACGTTGAAGCTTTGTATTCATTAAACGCTCACATGGACCTCTCACGGTGCTTAAGGTGCTAAGATATTTGGGAATGGAGGATTGGGTGCTGCTTATTATGGCAGCAACGACGATGACCCCTACCTTGCAAACAAAGATGTGCGTAGCATCTCTTTCATTCATTTGTTTTGAACGGAGTATTCAATTTTGCGACTTTGTGGATTAGTAAGGCTGAGTCTTCAGACTACAGAACTGTAGGTTGCTTCTTAGATTTGAATTCAAAGATTTCACAGGATGAAGATGACGAGGAGATTGAGGACATGACAATAAAAGAATCTGATTTGCTCATTGTGACTGCACGCAACGAGGATGATGTCAGCCACCTTGAGGTATTTGAAAGAAATTGCTTGTGCTATTGAAAGGATTCAAAGTCTCCTCCCATGGTGAACCATTACTTGATTGAGTTGTGGGGTTGGCAGGTCTGGGTCTATGAAGAAGCCAAAGACGAGGAGAGCAACATGTATGTACATCATGATATCATGCTACCAGCTTTCCCACTTTCCCTCGCTTGGTTGGATTGTGACCTGAAGGGTGGCGAGAAGGGTAGGTTGTGACAACATGATTTTTTTTATCTGTGTGCTACAAAATAATGTTAGAACTTGTCTGCATGTATCTTAATATCCCAAATGGTGATTTTAAGATTTTGGAACTGAGGTTTGTGGCTTGAATTGTTCATCCAGTTGAAATTGGAAAAAAATGGCGTCCTAAATTCCTTCCTAAGATTTCCGAACCACGATTTGTGGCTTGAATTGATTTTAATCCAGGGACCAGTTCTAATGGGAAAGGACTGGCTGCATGGGTTCAGTAACATTGCAAATCGTGCAAAGTCTTGAACTATGCATTATGTGATTGCGCTTGAAGAATTTGGAAGCCTTTATGTGACTTTAGGCTAAAGCCACTTTTGGTTATGCTGGCATTAATTCCAGCCATAAACAACTCTGAACTATTATCTGTAAACCGCCCCTTTTTTTTTTTATAACATGGCCTTTCTTTCCAGTTCAAACTTGAACATACGGGTTTAGATTGATTGGAATCGTGATTCACCTCTTCAGGAGTGGCGATCTAGAAAACAATTGAAAACTTTGACTGCAATATTGTGTCTCACAAATTCTTGTGTGTGTTATTTTATCATAAAGCATGCAAATAAGTGTGAAAATGACATGTGAATCGCCTGTGTAGGGAATTATGTGGCTGTTGGCACGATGCAGCCAGAGATTGAGATTTGGGACCTTGATGTTGTACGATCATTGGCTTTTGACTTGATTTTGTGGTCACCTTTATTATGTAGGAGGACTATGGCCATAATTCTATGGTTTCTCTCTAGTCCAATCAGCTGTTCTTCCTTGTTAATAGTAGTCATCAGTTTGAATGAGTATTTGTTGCAGGCTATGTTTTAATTACCAACTTAAAGTCACACTTGGTAAGAGTTGACCTCGCTATGCATTTTTGTCAAAAATTAACATTTGCAGCTCGATGAGGTTGAGCCTGCTGTGGTGTTAGGAGGACATGTTAAACAATCACGTAAAGCAGAAGTATCCGAAGAGAAAAAGAGGAAGAAAAAGAAAAAGAAGGTTGGTTTGAAGTGTGTTCAATTCTTGTTACAAGAAACTATTTTTGTCAATATATACAATTCAGATTGATTTTTTAGATTTGTCCATTTGGAGACATTGCTTTTGAAGTTTGGTTAACTGAACATGGGATACTAACTATGGGTTTTTATGGGCCTTCTTATCGATGGTTCCAGGACGTGAAGTTAAAAGAAGGAAGTCATTCGGATGCAGTTCTAGGATTAGCTTGGAATTTTGAGTATCGGTATGTGAAGCTAAGATTGTCAAGTTTCGATTACCTATTCTGTTTTGTTATGAACAGATTCACAGGTATTTGTATCAATGATGCATAAAAAACAGCGAAAGGCATTCACATGGCATTCTCCAACTAAGAAACCGTATGAATATCAATGGCCACCGATAGCTCAGGCAGATCTCCAAAATAGTTCAACTCCCTTACAAGAAGCCCAAGACTCAAATGATCAAAACTGACAAATGACTAGCCTTAGTGGCTATTTATGGTGGAGAAACCCTACCTCTCTTCATATTGATTTGGAGTGAAAGTGAAATTAAAAAATTAGGGCCAAAAATATAAAACCATGTAAAATAGTATTTCTAGGCCCGTCATGTGTAATATAAAGTGCGTGGCCACTAATACTGTAAAAAGTAGAAAGTATGGACTATAATGCGTGTCCATAACATGCTTGTATAGTATAAGATGTTATGCTTGCAAGCTTCATGCATATTGCATTAGATGGGCTAGAATTCTAGTCTACGACTTACGTACATAAATCAGATGCATGCATAAAAGGTTCAACTTATTGGAGGTTGCAACTTCTATGGTGGGCAAACAGTGGCAGCCTCATCAAGGCACCCTTCTTTTGGAGAAGTGCTAGCAATCAAATGTACTGCTCTCTGTATTTGCTTAGCATGGACTTACATTCTATGCGTGTGACCATCCCCGACTCTTGGAAACTGATATTGTGAGTCGGGCTGTAGTATGTAGTCTGTGCTATGCATGGAGTTGATGGTCTAAGACTTTGTGGGGTTGAACCCTCAGAGTTAAACAATACATTTCTGTTTTGTTAGTTCTGGCATTATCTTCACTAAAACACAGAGTTAAACATTACATATCTATTTTGTTAGTTCTGGCATTATCTCTCTCTCTCACACACACACACACACACACAAACACATCTATATATATTCTACTTTCAACCTTTATAATGGTTGCATCTAGATGAGTGCCATCTTTTACTTAGGTTGTTGGTCCTATATTTTGTACCTAAGAATTTATTAGTCTTAAGATTAACAATGTTTTTTGTGATGTCAAATATGTTGATGACCACTCACAATAATACAATTGCAATAAGTGTAGCTAGCCAATAATTCTCTCTTTGCTTGGTTGGTTAATTTGTGCAGGAATGTCTTAGCAAGTGCTAGTGCTGATTGTCTAGTAAAAATTTGGGATGTCACAACACAAAAGTGTGAGCAAACATTACATCGTCACTCAGATAAGGTGGCCAAGTTGCCATGTCCTAGCATGTTTTTACTTATTTGTTTCTTTATATCTATATTTTGATATATAAGGTTATACCCTTTGAAATGTATGATAAGTTTTCAGGTACAAGCTATTGTGTGGAATCCACAAGAACCAACAACATTGTTGAGTGGATCCTTTGACCGCACACTTGTAGTGGTAAGTTGTTGTGGCTTATGTTGTCATGATGACAGTTTTATGGTGTTTTATCCAATTATATCATTTAGGGTATTTTTTTTTTTTAAGGAAAAGGTCTGGTAAAGTGCTTGGAAGTCTCATAAGTGTAGTATACAACAAACCTGATTTGCAATAAATAAAGCACTCCAACTGTTATGTTGTGCGTGAGTAAATGATTGTTCAATGCAAATAGAAGCTTGAAGTTACAACCATTGACATGGGAAAGTGAAAGTTGAAGCAAAAACTTAACTGAAAGTTGAAGCTGATGTGCTACTGATTCAATAGTGCATTTATTGAATCTTCACTTTTGGGTTCCTACCTTGGCTTTTGTGTTTAGATAAGTGACAGAAACTTGATATATGTGTTTGGAAATTGTTATTTCGATTGTTAGGCACATGATTTGCACCCACTTTTGGGCGTTGAGGATGTGAGTAGTCACATTTTAAGATGAATGATGATAGGTTTAAGACCCCCTGAACATATTTCATAAAGAGAATGATTACACATGTACTGTGTTCTCTTTGATTTTATCTTTGAGTTGACTTTGGTATTCGCTTTCAATGCATGAATTGTAGGTAAATTTGCTTTATGGATGCTTTGATGACATTGGTAGGATTGTAAGTGCATGGATAATGTATCCAGTTGCATAGTGTTCTGGAGCACTTCAATTTCTTTTTACAGTGTTTGGTCTGAATTTGTCAAAATTACGCATATTTAGTAAAAATTAGTGATGGAATTGTTTTAAGGTGTAAAACAAAGGTAGGCAACATTAGCAATAGAGATAGCTGCCTCATTTCCCACCTTCATATTTGTCCAAATCTTATTTCTTCCTACTTGACTCACTGGATGCATTTCACCACCTTCATATTTGTTCGACTCTTACATCTTCCCTCTCAACCCCGACCCACTGTAATTCGTTTGTATTTTGAAAAGCTTATTCTTTTTCCCTACTTGAAGGTCTTTTGACACCCTACTTTCAGCTTGTCCATCTCCCTGTCTCTATCTTCTACTTGTCAGCATCCTTCATTGCAATTTTCAACATGTCCATCTTCTTGCTCTTGATCATTTTAAGGCTGCAAACAAAAGAAAAGAATGAACTTGTTAAAATGTGCCCCATCTTCACATCATGAAATTATGGAAGGGACATAAGTTTCCATAAAGTATTTCGTTTGTTGTAAGTATTTTCTGAAATTGTCCTGAATTTAGATTAGACATTTAGACCTGGCAATTTTTCGGTGATGTGACTGTCTTCTTACTTTCTTAAATTGTTTGAAGGGTGCTGTAAAAATGCAACGTGTAGGTTTCCAGTATTAAAACCCTAGCATTTGCCTTTTCATCTGAGAGATTCACTTGCCATCTTGTAGGTTGAAAAGTAAACGCATGGATATTTGTATGAGTAGTTCTTTTTTACCCCTCTTGAGATTGCAACAGAGATTTAAGGGAATTATTATGAAGTTTAAAGTACACCAGACTTGTCTAGTGGGTTCTTGTTTCTGAGAGACAATTCAATGCCCAGCATGTGATTGAGTTATAATGACTATGGCAGATGGACATGAGAGCTCCAGCACATGATGGTATAAGATGGAATGTTCCAGCGGATGTTGAGAGTCTTGCATGGGACCCTCACTTTTCTCAGTACTTTATAGTAAGTATCTCATTGGTGGGTTAAGTCGTTACTTCATGTTTACAGTTATGAAGTTTGTGTTATTGGAGGATGTGTTAGTTTCTGCCTACAGCTGTTGGACATGCCAGGTGAGCTTGGAAGATGGCACAGTCCGGGCACATGACATACGGAGCTCAACAGGCTCTGGCCAGAAGACCTTGTTCACACTTCATTCACACGAGAAGGCTGTGTGCAGTATTTCATACAATCCGTCGGCACGTAATGTAAGTGTCACAGTTCTGTTTGTGGGTATCTTTTGGTAGACTAGAGGAATGGGGTGAAGACAAGGAATTTTTCCAAGGAAAAGGTTAGATTGTAAGAAAGTGGTGCAGTAGTAAATCATGGTACTTATTGTTTGTAACATTAATCAACACAAGTTGAACGGGTGATAATGGTTTTGTTTCAGCTTCTTGCGACAGCGTCAACGGATAAGATGGTTTGACTTTTTCTTATAACTTGTGTATATTTTCATCGGAACTTTTGCTTATGTTATTTGTTGTTTCGATTGTGCTGGATCTATCTGTTCTGCTATCCAGCATTACAAATTGCAAGAAAGAATCTGTTGTGCTTCATGGGAATGCTGGCCACTTCATGTTACCCTACTTGTTTTTACTTAATTAGTCAATATGCTTGTGTTCACAGGTGAAGCTTTGGGACATAACAAATAACCAGCCCTCTTGCATTGCATCAATCAATCCAAAAGTGGTAAATATCTTATATTTTTCTGCAATTGGGAAATTTGTGTATAGACATTATCATCCTATCAAGGTTGAGATCTTGAGAGTATTGGAGGAATTTCTTTTTCTTATTAACATATAGTTATTATAACCATGCGCTGTGAATTGCCAATTCTGTATTTTTTATTAATACCAGAATAAAGCACCGGAGTTGCTGACATCAGTCTTTTGGCAGGGAGCAGTATTTTCGTCATCATTTTGTAAAGATTCACCAAACTTGTTAGCTGTCGGTGGTTCTAAAGGCAACCTGGAGGTTAATCAATATGTTTGCATGCATTTCTAGGAGTGTGTTATCGTTTGTGCCATTTTTCTTTGACAAAAAGAGCATATGAATATTTGAATGACCATAAATGTTGAGTTAGTTTGTTTCAAATATGCAGTTTCCTGTTTGCATATTTGTCCTTTCAAGTTTTCTTCAAAATTTTGTTTCATTTTTGACATACTGATTGCACCTTTATACATTGCCTTCAGGTGTGGGATATCCTTACTGTGACTGGTGTTGTAGAGAGATATGGAAGACGTTTACAAAAACATTGAACACCAAGTGCATAATTTCAACTGAGCTGTGATAGAATCAGATTGGTGCCGTGCAGTTGCTTGGAGAGAGAGTGCTGTTAATGCTTTTAAAGAGATTCGTTAACCAGAAAACGGCATAATCTGGCTTTAAGGGTTTCCAGGAATTTGGATCACCCTACAGAGAGATTTTAATATGGATGCACTAGATACGAGTCATTTTATGTTGTTACATGGAAACAATCGACTATGTCCTTGTTCTCATGGCTTCACATGAGCATTTTCCTTAATACTAAAGGTTGTTGATCCTGAATGTCAACCATGATGCAAATCAATGCCAATTATAAAGGAATGCTTTGCATGGGCAACGAACATCATCAAATAGATGATTAGAATGTATAGGTTCTTTGATGATTTAACAATTTTTACAAATGGATATTGACACGAATTTTGACGATTTAAGATCCTACATATGTGATTTATCAAGTTTTACCATTGAATATGGACACGAACAAAATTTGAAATTCAGGAACATATCTTGTGTCATCTCCATCTTGTAAGGGTAAGTGCAAAAATTTGCCGTGAAAAGTTGACTTGTATTTAAGATGGATGAGAATTTTGGTATGGTATTATAAACAGTCTGTTCTTTAAAAGTTGTGTCATAGATTCTGATAGTATGTCAAAATCCTGCAGTGTTTCCTGCCACTTTATGCTTCAAACAGTTTTCTCTGTAATCAATAGTAGAATGTCTCCCTTTCAATTTTATGCTTTGCAACATGTGCTCACTTTTGTTAAGTAGAAACTACAGTCAAGCAACTGCATGCTTGTTAGTGAATTCTTGGAATATCTGCAATCTGTAGGTGGTACATCATGATGGCATAGAAATTCTCACGACTTTCTATGCGTCTTTAACATAACAATTGATGGAAAATATATGCTAGCTGTATGTGATATAAAGTTCAATATGTATTTATCTATGAAGAAATCATTTTTTAAAATAGAAAAGCTAATCATACCTTTTCTACATTTTTTAAATAGAAAAGCTAATCATACCTTTTAAGTTGATTTAGTTTGATGTACGAGTGCCAAGGCGATTATGATATGGAGCCAAAGCTTGACAACATGGTTGAAGCTATATGGGTGAAGTTTAAAAATTGGAAGGGTGCCAATGAGATGTTCACATGCAGAGATCATGAAGAGGAAAGAACTTGATGGCTGTTGTGCCACATGAGAAGGGTAGATTGAAGTTGGAGGATATGAAGAGGAAAGAGCATAATGGCTAATATGATACTTGCAAGGGACTATGTTTTAATGAATTTCATGTACTTTCAACTTATATTGAACTAATCATTCTCATCAAGTATTGATCTTGTGAGATGTCATGCTTTTTTATATAAACAACAATGTAATTAGATGTTGGTCATTCTTTTCCTTTTTCCAGAAGGTGCGATGATGATTTTTTTTTGGGTTGTATATTAAGTGTGCTAGTATTCATGCTTAACTCAATTTTATGTACTTTTGAGGAATGTTGTATGTCATGAATGGTTCCAATGGTTTGAAAATGAGATTTCCATGTATTGTACCTTGCATGTTTCTATGCTAATTATGTTGATTGCAGTGTAAGAACTTGACTGAACTTTTAATTTATTTTGTAAAGCATTTCAAGCTATAATTTTTTTGGTTTCCTCATGACCAAAAAGCCCATGGCCTTGTTGTTGTTGAAAGTACAGTGTTCAGGACCCTAAATGGATCTACAAAAGATCCTCAAGAGTGACTTGGTGAATCAATCTATTGCAAAACTAGCACTCAAATCTTGATCTAGATTGGCAGCAAAAACAATCAATTATTGATCAAAACACTATTGAACAACCTCACATGTGTGAAGTACAGTCTGTAGTGTACGACCTACTAATAGAGAATAAACTTCACTAAGTTTAGATTGCATTCACATAAAAAAATTCCAACACATTATTGTCAATTGGTCCAATATCATGCTCTCCCACAATGGAATGAATAATTGATAGTACAAAGGAGATGCTTTACATGGCTGGTTGAGCAGGTCCAGCACGTGTTTAGGGACCTAATTAGCATTAGGTTTGCCTACTCTTGTCAAATTGACCTAAGCATTATGTCTACCAACTTTGGTAGTTAGATCAATCACCAACTTTTGTGATTTGTGGAGTTTGCTCCTAAATTCTAGAAAACTTGACCAAACATCCTATCTAACTCCTATGATTAGGTCCTAACTACCCTAGGCCTATTCTCACACGTGTGAACATGCTCTCACATGTGTGGATTACAATATGTACCCTAAGCTATTGTTGGCTGATTCTGACGAATCCCCAAGATACTCGGCCAGAGCTAGCACCTCTCACCTTAGATCGAGGAGGTCTTTGAGAAGACGAGATGAGCGAAGACTGAGAGTCCAGTATGAAAGCCGAGGAGTACTAGTTAATATTGTCAAGTAGAAACTGTGTAAGCTTCATGGTGAATCCCGAAAGATGGAATGACCATGTAGGAAGTAGTATTTCTAGGCAATGTAGTAAATGCAGGTAGGCCCCTCTTAGAAAAGTAGAGTGAGCCACCTTTTGATGGTGAAATCTAGTGGAGAGCATAATTCCACTTGTAATTTGTGTAATGTGGGAATGCCACTAGGATGCCACCTAAGGAGCTCTCTTGCTTATTTAAGAGATTCCCCCTTTGTAGAAGGGAAGCTTTTGTAAATGTATCTACTCTGTGTTGAAATTGATGCCTCCATCTTGGACTTTGAAGGTCTCGTTGGAGTTCTCGGCCCTATCTTTTCCTTGCACTTTACTTGGCTTCTCTCCATCAATGATTTGAATAAGGTGCTCATCCAAAAGGCGCTTCCTTCAAGTTTGCAAGTATTCCACTCATGAAAGATCATATTTCTACCATTGACAACTTCTTTGGTGGAATAAATGTAGATTCTACAATCTCTACTTAAAGAGCAAAAAACTACCATTATTCCTTTCATTGAAGTAGGATAATCTTTGGTCCTTACATTGAAATGATCATGCACAGAGCATGTGGACTCAAATAATTTCAAGTACATTACTTTAAATGGTGTTTTGACTTTTATGGCACCATTTTTCAAACTATTACAAAAATAGTTATCCAATGAAATTGGTTTATCAACAAGAAATGTAGATTGGAAAGCATTCAACTTCATTGTCTTGTCATATCCACATAATGTACTAAACATCACGAATGTTGAAGATAAGATATAAGTCACTTCAAATATTCTAACAGTATGTATGAAAAATTCAAAGATAGTAGCATCTCCATTGCTTCTCACCCTTGCAAATTGCACACTTGAGTGAAGAGATTGCATGAACTTTGATGACTCGGCCTTTGTCCTTGAGGACCTTCTAGCCTATAGTGCACAACTAATTCTTTATTTATCTGAACAATAGTATTCAAGGCTTGATTCTTAGCAAGAACAATGACTTAGTCTATACAAGTTTCCATGCCTCTTTTTGAGTGCAAAGATCTTGTTTGTCCTTTTGACAAATTTATATTAATCAGTTGTAAACTCTAGTTTATGTCCTAAATATGGAATTCTACTGATCAAAAGTATATTCGTAGAAAGATTTGGAACATAAAGAACTTTGGAGAGTAGCTTGGTCTAATCGTTCTAGAAGCGTAATTTCTGGAATTCACACAATCTAGATTGACAATTCTAAGGCAAGAGCACACAAAACATGCATCAATCATTCAACATGTATCATTCATTATGAGAAACCACCTTTGAAGAAAAACCAAGTGTGGAATTAGCTTGCTCTCGGGTAGAGAGAGAATGTACATGAGGTACTCAGGTAAAGAGAGAAGATGAAGACAAAACTAGGTGTATAAGCTATCATCTCTTCAAAAAACTAAGTGTAAATGAGCTCTCTTCCACTCTCTAATAGTAGCTCGAGTTCCAAGAGGAGATGTCATCATGTAATATGCTTGGATCTCTTAGGGGCCAATTCAAGTTTGCTCCACATGTACATATCTTCATTTCAATACCCTAGCATTCTAAATTTGATTGGTCCATTGAGTTGTCACTCCTTACATATGATTGGACCGTTTTTGTGCATCTCTCTCTCTTTTGATTGGTCACATGACAACATTACAACATCAAAAGAGATGTCACTAGTGTGAAAATTGTAAAAGCTGTCTATCATGAGTTTTGGGAGTCCTTTGACTTTTCTACCCCTTTCACATATGTAAGCAGGTGATTAGGCCAAAAACATATCTTGTTCTAGATAGATGTAGTGTAGGCCTTAGACACTTGTCTTGAAGGTAGAGAGCTAGTGACATCTAACATGAGTTGTCATGGTGTCATGTGACCAATCAAAAGAGAGAGATGCATAGAATTGGTCCAATCATATTTAGAGGTGCTATGTAAGAGGTCCAATCATATTTAGAGGTGCTATGCAAGAGGTCCAATCATATTTGGAGGTGCTATGCAAGACTTCCAATCATATTGCTTGATGACAACACCTCTTGAGCTCGAGTCACTATAGGGGAGGGAGAGAGTCATTCTACATGAAGTTTTTTTTTTGGAGAAATTGAGAGATTCTACACGTAGAGTTCTTTGTACCTTCTCTCTCTACTTGAGAGCCTATGTACTTTTTGTTTCTCTACTCGAGAGTAGGCCAAGTCCACACTTAGTTTTTTTTCACCAAAAGTTGTCTTTGAATGTGTTTGATGAATGGTGAATGTTTGATGCATGTCTAATCTCTAATGTCTAATGAATGGTGAATGTTTGATGCATGTCTAATGTGCTCTTGCTTTAGAATTGCCAAGCTAGATTGATTCTGCCATATTGGTGCTAGATCTATGTGCAATCACACACACATTAGGAGATCATTCACATTGTCTGAGATGTCCTCACATGTGTGAAAAGTACACATGGTATCAGAGCCTACCTAAGAATTAATTGCATGCATCAAGTGTGTTGTGTTTTTTGGAATCATGATTTTGTGAGTGTAGTTGAATCTCAGTATCTATCAAGGGGATTTTTGGATCAAATCGGATAAAAAACACATTTAATTGATCCATGTTGTGTACTATACAGACTGCATTGCTCAGGCACGTGTTAGATCACCAAAATTTGAATGGTTAGTTTTTCTCCCAAGTGGATCCAAATCTAGAGCTTGATAGCTTGTTGAAAAGCTAGTGAAGTTTAGTTTCTTGGCAAATGATTTCATGTCAATTGGATGTGTCTTGATGAACTTATAAATTTTGAAGTGAGGTGGGTAGGGAACCCAACTTGGTTGGAAACATCAAGTTTGACCCATATCTAGCTTGTTTCATCCAAAAACTCAAGGTAGTGCTTTCCAATCTTGTCTAGGCAAGATCGAGGTGTTTTTGAAGCCATAGCCACATAGTTTCATGCAAATTATGAAGATTATGCAAGATTTTCATGGTTGTATCTCTTATCTTCCAAGTCTATGGTGTTTGATGTTTTTCCTCAAGTTCAAAGCACTAATTGAAAAGCAATTCTCTTTCAAGTTAAAAGCTTTGAGATAGCTTTGAGATGTGATGGTAGAGGAGAGTACATCTCCAACAAATTTAATGACTTTTGTGAGCAAGAGGGAGGAAGAAGAGAGTTTATTTGTGCTTATTCACCTCAACAAAATGGGTTGCCGAAAGGAAAAAATAGAACTCTTTGTGAATGTGCCAAAGCACTTAGAATTGAAGCACCTCTTCTTTTGGGGAGAAGCAATCTCATGTGCCAATTATCTTTGTAATAGACTTCTAAATCTTGCCCTAGGAGGAAAATCACCATCTAAAATGTTGTATAAGGAGAAGCCTAAGGAATATCACCTTATAATCTTTGAATGTATTTGCTTTGTGCATGTGCCTTTAGATACTTGGGAGAAAGATGATCCTAGTTCTGTCAAAGGTGTGATGGTTGGATATTCATCTACAAAGAAATCATATAGAATCTTTGTACCCTCTACTAACAAAGTTGTTGTAAGTAGTAATGTGATCTTTCATGAAGATCAAAAGCTCAATTTGGATGGGGCCGAGATCAAAGCAGCTCTCCATATAGGCTTGAGTAAGATTTGTATTTTATGGAGTGTCGATCGATACAATGTTTTTCTCCACCGGCATTTAGCAATGGGGCTACCATATAAGACAATCGATATAAACACACCGACTAGTCCAGAGCAGAGAAGGACTCAACAATGCTGTTCATGCCTTTCCAATGCTTTGCTCTTTTTTTGTAAGATGGCTTGCACCTCACATGATTTTCTGAGTGCTTTCCACTGTTGCCAAAACACAATTTCAAGAACTTAAATTTGTTGTACACACATGCACTTATATCGTTTAGCTCCTCTATATTATATAGAACAAATAGTACGGGCTGCAAATTTTAAAGTGAAACATTGCCCTATCTCAAGTGGGTGCCATTCTCGTAATATCCTTCAAAAACTAAGCATCCTCCGTCATGCATTGCCATTAGGCTCCCTTTGACTCCTCCTTTGATGATTTGCTCCAAGAATAATACAATGACACATAATTTGTCTTGTGTCATTAGAGTTGTCAAGCAGTGCCGGACCATTGACGCGATATTGCTCGAACTCAAAGATTCTATGTTGTCGAATATGTACAAAGTCGGATGATCCCAAAGAGATGGAGGAACAAATATGAAATTTGACTCTCTGAAGGGCAAACACCTAGAATAGACTCCCTGAAGCATATCTCCACACTTGGTTTCTCTTTTATAAAAAAAAAGAAAAAGAAAAAAGAAAAAGAAAAAGCAAAAAAAACTAGAAGTCTAGAAAAAGTACCAATGGACTCATCTTCTTTTTCTTGTTTTTCAAGTTAATTCATTTTCTCTTTCTTACTTTCATATGTTCTTTTCTCCATTTATTTATTTTTTCCCTTATCTATTTGTATATACACCTTCTCTGTTTTCCCCCCTCTACCGCTCAATTTTGTTGCCAAAATTTTTTCTCACATTTTTAGGCCGAGTTTCCTCCCCATCTTGTCTATGCCCCTTTTTCACCCTCTTTCGCAACGGTCTCACATCGCCACACACGCCAACACCAAAGACATATGCAGGTGCCAAGGGACTGCCACCAAAATTATAGTGGGGGCATGTTAGAAGATTCTGGTGAAGATTCTTCTAATGGATTCCAAATGCCAAAAGTGCCCAATGGATATTAAGTGAAGGAATCGAGCCACCAAACTGCACTATGGAGCATCAAGAATTAACCAAGAAGGAGTTCCAGAATCTAGATTTACCAGGAATGCCAAGATCAGAAGGTCGACAACAAGTCACAGATCGACCAATGAGCAGAACCAAAGCCCATCATCTCTCCAACATATCTTACGACGATGGGAATAAAAGCATGGCCGAGTCGGCAAAAAGACTCAGATCTAATTGTAAAAATAACGTCACGCACCCTTAGAAGGTGCACTGTACTCGTAAGCCGATGGCACGAGAAATAGAATGAGATCTATGCTTTAATGGGCCATGTATCGTATTTGCACAAATTGCCAACAGAGCTCGGACAAGAGCTAGATGAAACTGGCACTAAGTCACTTTTTGCTGGTTATTTCTCTAATTAGAAAGCTTATAGGCTTCATAATCCATTGACCAAAAGGATTGTTGAAAGTAGAAAAGTTTTTTATTTTGAAGAAGGAAAAATGGAAAGTTATAGATGCTGAATCAGCCCATGATATTGCATCAAGTTCAAATATCAACTCTATGATAGTCAATGATTTGGAAAGATATGAGTAGAATCAACTACAAGAAAGAGTCGAAGCAACCAACTACAACAAAAAGCCAAAGCAACTCATCTTTGTTGTAGTTGATTTTACTCATATTTTTCCAAATCATTTGATGTGAAAAGACAATGGATGCATTGCTTTCCAATGCAACCATCGTAGTCCATGATTTCATTGCTATCGTTTCGAAAATTAGTTTTGGGCATTAAATGGTGCCACCCTACTCTACATCTTTCCGAGGTTCCATCATTGCCCAAGCACAAGCTAATACTCTTCTTTTAAGTATGCACTCATAGAGTTATGATTTTTAATTAATGATTTATGATTTTGGCATCATAATTTATGGGTTTCCATCAAGGTTTTATACGTAGTTGATTTCTCTGTACATTGTCTTTTGGTCCTCACAATTTGTAAGGGGCAAGTTGTTATTCCAATGGAGTAATCAAGAAAAGCTATGTTGTACACAAAATACTACTTCGATGAGTCTTTGCATAAATGGTATTTTTGCTATGCTTCCATCTGCATGGTACTTAGTTCTATATACCCATTTGCAACCAATGGGTTTCTTGCCAACTGGTGGTTCTATCTTCTTGTCATAGGCGGTAAGCTATTGTGAACATTTGCTAAAAGCTAAGGTGCCACTCTTAGGTTAGATCAACCATTAAAATAACTTTTTTAGAGTTTTAATTCATCTAGCATGCAATCTTTGTTCTATCCTTTTTTAGCAATTTGAATGCCATGCATAAGACAAAGTTTTTGGTGATATATGAATCATCTTGTTTAATGACATTTTTTAGAGCCATATTTCATTATTTGTTAAATGCAATGAGAAGCTCACAGTCTTTCCCAAGCATGAACAACTCTCAAAATTTCGTTGTGCTAAGAAAATGTTTGTATGGTCATATTTCTTTTTCCTTTTTATGACACCTAAGCATCTTTGGGTTTTTGAAATGGGCTTGAAAGTTCATGATATGTGGAAAAATGAATTGATCTCACTCACATTTGTGGGAAAGGATTGTTAAAGGTCATAAGATAATCCATTTCCCATACATAGAAACTGTAAGCAAGCCACTATCATTCAAGTCTAATACCCATCAAAGATCTTGCTTTGCCTTTCCAAGAATGAGTTTGGAACATGTGTTATGAAGGTCTTTTCTAAATATGCTTTGCCTAAGAAAGATGAATATTTTGCCTTTTTAACCATATTTGCCCAATAGTTTTATATAAACATTTGGGCATTCTAAGTGTGAAAGTTTTTCTTGGAGTTAGACAAGCAAGGTCAGTGAACAAGACTACATCATGGACATGAACATGGTAGATTTGAGACATTGTGCTAAGAGCTTGTTGAGGCTTGGCTAGGCTATTCTGTAAAATGTTACCATACACAAAAAAAATTGTGAAACATCTAATTGATTGGGCATAATGCAACTCACATACTTATTAATTGGGCATAGTCTTAAAACTACAACTTATGTGAGGTTTGAATTATATCAACCTTGGTAGCATTTTTAGGTATTGTTTTGAGATTGCCTAGCGGCAACCCTCTTTTTCTTCTTCTTTTTGGGATACAGCACATGAAATTAGGATATTATAGACAACACAAAAGATATAGGCCTCAAGGCCCATCGTAATAGCCTCAAAGGGCAAGGTAGTCAGCCTCAAAGTCCAAGAAGCTCAAGGACCAAACAACAACATTGAACTTGAAGGGCAAGCAACCTTCAACTTTCATCCAAGCGACAACAACAACAGGTACCCCAAAGGGCAAATTTTACTTTTTGTCTAAGCATCAACTTGCAACATGTCCCACATGATAGCCTTTCATTTTTGTCCAAGCTTAAAGGATAGCCTTCAACTTCCATCCACGCAACTCCAAGCAACAATATCAATAGGCAATATGTCCCTAAAGGGTGGCCTTCAAACTTCATCCAACTAAAACTATGACAAAACTATCCCCCTAACATGCATATAGGGCTCGTACTTGGGTGGGTAAATCCACAAGCCTAGATCATATCCAGCACACCATGCATTATTGAATGTAATCATTAAGCATTAGCTACCTTCCAAAACATGATTAGTACCATGACAAATCTCTCTCTCTCTCTCTCTCTCTCTCTCTCTCTCTCTCTCTCTCTCTCTCTCTCTCTCTCTCTCTCTCTCTCTCTCTCTCTCTCTCTCTCTCTCTCTCTCTCTCTCTCACACACACACACACACACACACACACACACACACACACACAGACACACACACACACACACAGGATTATCATGTGGGCTGCTCCCCTTGAATAGCTTTCATACTATTTTGAGTGTGACTATGTTTAGTCTTCCAAGCTAAATCTTCTTGTTTACATTTGATAAAGTAGGCATTACATTCATTTTTAATTTTAGCCATCATTTTAGTAGTTTTTCAAATTTAGGGTGTTTACATCTCTATCTCACGAAAGAAGAAATGATAATAATATTTATTATTTTTTATAGGGCTACAAGCTTATGTGGGCTATAGATCTTGTGGGCTACAACTTGATCATGTTGGATCTCTCTTCTATAAACCACGCTCCTAGGAATAGCTCCTTTGGATGCAAGCTTTTGTAGACTTATGTAGGGAATAACAACCTAGGCTGTAAATTGCACCATCTCTAGGGGGCCATATATGAATTGGTTTACACTAAACCTTTTATATTTGTTGCAATGAAAATAAGTCACATTTGGGTCAGTGCTTTACAATATTTATAAACAACAAACAAGAAGCATGTGATTGTAGGAAAGAGTGAATGTTCTCTCTATGGAGCTACTTAATGGAATGAGAGAAGCTACATAATCTCTTTATGTCCCCCATGTTGCTCATATTTTTCAAGAGATCATAAGAGATCGTGCATCTAAACTTCTAGGCATAGGGCATGGGAAGGGTCGACTCAAGATATTTGTGCCATGGACTAGAGCTTTCCATGTAAAGAATGTAGTGTCATTACAATGGCTGAAATAGAAGCTCTACCTCTAGTAAGTCCACTAAAGCTCTGGCTCTCCACCACCATTAAAGTCATGAAGGAAGCACGACTGCAATGACATGAACTATTCAAGTTTGATAATCATGAAGGGGATGTGCATATAAACTTGAAGAGTTGTTGTCCTAGCCTCAAAATTTAAGTGCATTGTTTGAGAAGGAAAAGAATTCAAATTCAAGAAATTTCTTTTTTTTCAGTGTGGACAACAATATTGAAGGGAGCCTAAATGTCTTGTACAATTGATTTTATGAGTGGGTAGCCTTCAACTAAAGTATGATTCTAATATATGCATAAGATATACTTTTGGAGATCCTCTAGCACACTTACATCATGGCAAAAGAAATTTTCAAACTACTAGAAAAAGACAAAGTATTTTGTGAATCCATTCTTTTGAGGAGTTGTTCATTTTATGAGTAAAGGAGTTTAGAATCTCACTTGCATCATGTGAAAATAGGGACCCATCTTTCTAAACATCAAAAGTTTGACCAATTGTAATTTGCAGATACAAATTGCCCCAAAGAAATAAAGAGTTTCCCAGCTTTAAACTCCTTATAGACTTTGATAATATGAAATTATATTCTTTTGCAATATTGCAGGAGTTTATGAATTGAGTAACAAGCATTGATATCTGTAGAACTAAGAAAATCATATTTGATGGTATTATGAACACTAACTTTTCTTTGAAGGGATGTGCAACTACTCACAAATGTACCTGAAGAATCAAAAATAAGAATAAGAAGCCCTCTGGGCTTAAGGACTAACCTTTCATTGAAGGGTATGTGCAGGTACTCGAGAAAGTGCCCGAAGAGCAAGAATCAAAACTAGAAGCTTTCTAAGCTTAAAGATAGTAACCAAGAAGGCTTTTTACGAAGTCTATAAAGAAGGCTCAATCGAGTCTATAAAGAAGGCTCAATCGAGTCTCTAAAAAATTGAAGAAGAGACCGAAGGACTGATCACCCTTTTGGTCACATTCCACTATGACTGAGGATGGGCAACCTCTAGAAAAAAAAAAGAGAGCCTAGGAATTGAAGAAAATTACACAAGATAAGATGGGCATATAACTCTCTACCCTAGAATGTTTTGCACTTGGGATGTAATCCTAGCTTGAGACAATAAAAATTAAGATTAAAGGCCAAATCTAAAAATCTTAAGCCACCTACCTTCACCTAATCTAACCCACCTCACACACTACAAAGTGAGCCTTATTTCTCTTGGACTAAAAGTTTGCATGCACTTCCATCAAAGACTACTCCTAAGTCTCAGGAACTTCGGCTGATCTTGAATTCTTATCACTCGTTTTGAAGCGCGAGATGAAAATGGCACTTTAATGGCCCGACTGAGGTGGTGGAATAAGGAAAATGGTTGAGAAAAGACTTGAGCGCATTTTTTAGAAGAGATCTGGGCGCACTTTCAGAAGAGACTCGAGCACATTTCCAGATGAGACCTTAGCGCATTTCCATAATAGATCTTATCGCGCTTTCTACTACCAATTAGGGAGCCGATGTTGTAGCAGAGATCCGTCGCATTTTTGAATCAAAAATCCTGCAACCATAGTTGAAATTCCGATAGAATCTAGTGCAATATAAAGATCACATCAAACAATCATTGTAGCCACTCCTCATAAGCTCTCAAAGATGGCACAACAAAAGTTAATAAATTACAAAGAAACACTGTACATATAGAGTATTCACAAATTGCATGAAAAGGCAGGTGTCTTAAAACTGGCCTCCAATAGGCACCACCTCGCACTTCCATCACCCGTCACTGCCAAAATGTGTGTACCTCCAAGCTAGCCCATATTTCCCTCTGAACAAAAAATTTCCAAGCTACAGATGCGTGCGTCAATGAAGCTATCACTTGATTCGACAATACTATTGTCGATCATGCCTGTGAGAGCGTTCCCCCAAAATGCCACCTGACGTTGGTCGGTTCTAACCCCAAGAGTTGAACCTGATCACAAGAATTTTTCACTTGTAACCAGCATACCATGCCTACCTCTCACCTGTGATGCTTGCCCTCTCAAAATTGTCGCCAATGATGAGTAGTCACGCCGCCAAACTGCACTTTCATCGCCAAAACTAGCTTTCTCCACACAATTCTGCTACCATTTGCCCCCATACTACATTTACCGCTTCCAAACACCCTGTTACCCTATCAAGAGTAAGTAATAATGATTTTGAAGTAATAATGCCTCATTGTACCACCTTGTAGCAGGTTTCACAAGCCAAAAGATTGCCCCAAATTTGGCCCTACGGTACCCAAATAGCGAATGTAGCCCATCACTAGGTCACCAGCACTCTGCTCAGTAGAATGGTGATGAAAACACCTCAAAACATGTTTTTCCCTGCTCTGTGACGTTGCTCTATCCGCTGGCTCTGAGCAGCTAGTTTCAGGGTTTATTTTGGCCCAAGGATGGCCAAAAAAGGTGCCCTCTAGCCAAGGTTAGGCCCAAAACCAATATGCCTTGCAAAATTGAACTGATTCTTCATAATGAAGATTTTTAAGGAAGTGAAGTCCATTCTGGACTTTGAGTCCCTTCAATGCCTTTCTCATTGAGAATTTTTAATGAAGAAACTTCATTCTGGCCCTTCATGGCCCTTTACTTGCATCCCAATGGTGGCTCTTGATCCTGCAGTCCATATTGCTCCCCAAGCATCACATCCTGACCGTGGATCTCCATGGATCCAGATCCAATGGCCCTACACCCATCTGTGCACTTATCCAAACTCTTTCGGCCGTTGTGCTCCTCAAGACGCTATGGCCTCCCTCTCGTAGGATGCGCGCGAGGCCTGCGCCTCCTCCACGGCTCTCCTTCCTTCACCTCTACTTCCTCCTCCAGGTTTTCCAAGTATGGTTGCTTGAATGGGGTTTGAAAACCCACTTGGTTCTCTCACGACCTCTTTATGTCTGCTCCACGGCCGCCAATGTCCATCCTCTCATCAGGGCGCCCTCCACTGGACTTTTATAGTTCCAGAAATAGTTATGTGGAGAGAGAGATCCATGATTTTTCATCTTTAAACCCTAGCTGTGAGAAAGAGAGGACCTTTGGGCTTTTTACACCACAATTTCCTATGGTTTCTCTTGCAGATCATCATCTGACTGAGTCGCCCTTCCTTTAGCTCAGTGATCAAATTTACAGCTATTCGATTGGTGTCCAATTGTCCGCTAAAGATCCGCTTTTCTGAGAAAGTCTTCAATAGCTCATAGAATCTGAAAATTTTGCAATTTTCTCAGATTTCCACCCAATCTGCTCTTGTAAATTTCTATGGCTCTCCATCACCGCTCTTTGCATTCTCATGCAAGCCCCGTTGCACCAAACGACTATCCACACAATGAATTATGAAGCCACCATCAATGACTTCCTCGAAACCACCAAAACTACAAGTTTTTCCGTGAATTCTCCCCGAAATCCACCTACGACGATCGTTCTGATCTTCCTCAAAGCTTCGATCGAGGGAACTTTGCTTTCTCTAGCCATCCGGATTGCCGATACCTTGTATGGAGTCCTCTCTCCTAAGACGCTCTGAGTGCTATTTCTCCTGGTGAAAGATGCTATCCCATAGCTCCACCGGATCCTGCATACCTGCAACACCCTGACGCTCTGATACCAAGTTGAAATTCCGATAGAATCTAGTGCAGTATGCAGATCACATCACACAATCACCATAGCCACTCCTTATCAACAAAAGTTAATAGATTACAAAAAAACATTGTACATATAGAGTATTCACAAACTGCATGAAAAGGTAGGTGTCCTAAAATTGGCCTACCACTTGTCAAACTAAGGTCGGGCCTGATATGGCCACATTCGACCGACAAACTCGAGACATGCCCTCGAGTATAGCATACACTGTATAAAATTATGTACAAGCTAATTCTTCCTATGTGTGGCTACCCGGCTAACCCAAGTAGCCATCTACGGGATCAGTGCTCGATCAATATATCCTAACGGGTCACATCCCGAATACACCTGAATACAACAAATCTAATTAACTGTACACTAATTACAATATCACATTTAGAGCTTACATAAAATGTATATTAGATTAACTCTGATTTCTAACTACCATCCAAGGAAACTCAAGCGCATTTCTATAGGACACTTCATCGCACTCCTATGCAAGATATGTGTACTTATTCTATGACAAACATGAGTGCATGTTTCTTCAAATTAGCAAGCCATTAATGAAACTCTTTTTTGACTGACCATCGCTATCTGATAGCGACTACTGGTTGGCCATCACTGACTGAGAGTCACCTTACTCTGTACTCAATTGATTGAGCAATTCCATCAACAAATGAACTTCTACAATGTGGCTTCCCTCTATAGAAACTTCTAGATCCGAAACCCTACTCATAATATGGACTAGATTCAATGTACCAATCATTCAAATTTGAATGGGTCCAAACTCGCCTACTTACTTTTCCTCACTTTCCAAAAGTGGTAATTCAAAAACGTTTAGACTAATATAACTTTGAAATATATATCTCTAAGTCTAAAAATGCAAATTGGCCTCAATTGCCAAACAGAAAAGATCAAACTAGCTGACAATTTCTCACACCCATAACGTGCATGTTCAATGGCAGCTTGTGCATCTCCATATATTTTCACAAATGCGAGCACTTCAATGAAGGTCTCACAATATGTGCACGATTGCCTTGTCGTACAACCAGGAGCACCTGACAGAAATCACCAAAAAAAATGATCGGAACTCCCTCCAAATGGAATTTCAATACCCAATATGTCACGTAGTGACCGATCCACACACTCGATGGCATACTTATGTACCATGGAAGCCTCATCACTTCTCACCATTGTTCCTCCTGTAACAAGATCTTGTGTAGATTTTCAAAGGTTGGAAGTCTCTGTGAAAGATTCAACTAGTTTCATCACATTTTGCAATATTTCCATATTTGGCATATTGAGGCCAAAACTTGTTTTAGACTTAGAGGTTGACTTTCCAAAGTTCATTAGTCTACATTTCATTTGAATAAACACTTTTTGAAAGTGTGGGAAAGATAGAATGTGAGTTTGAGTAGATTCAATTTGAATAAGTTGGGTACATTGAATCTAGACCCAAAATAGGTAGGGTTAGCATTTTGGTGGGAAAGCCAAGTGGCCAAATAGGGTTTGGACCTGCTATAAAAGGATGTAACTCGTGGAGAGATTCATCTTCTCTCTTCTCTATCTCATTTCATGCTTATACATGGTTCTCTTGGGTTCTACTATCCATTGGTGCACTATCTTGGTGATTGCTTGCAATTCTATGTGTAGAATGATCTATATTTGTTATTTTTGGATCCACACGTGTGAAATACAGTAGCTTGCTGGTTTTGTACGGACAATAATAGTACATAATCATTTCATTCAAGTTTGATCAAGTTCTATTAGTGTTTGCATCTCAAATTGTGTGTAGATGCTGGTTTTTTCTACATTGGTGAAATTGGTAGTGTATTTCTCTTTCTAACCAAAGATCATTCAAGTACATTGGATCTAAAGGATCTGAAATCTTTCACATGGTATCAGAGCTTGTGTTTCAGGTTATGAAGGAGGAAATCAGATCTATCAATGATTTGGTGAAGATATCAAGTCTAGAGCATGCTAGAGAGGATTCTACACCAAAATCGGATTTTTTGCTTTTGTAGATTGGATCTTTTGTAGATCAAAACACTAAATAGGTCAATATACTTGTTTAATTCCGATTTTTGAATTCACATGCTGGATTTGGCTGATTTTTGGATCATTGGTTCAACCTAAGTGGTTGCTTATAGATTGCATATCAAATTTTCAGCATTTGCATGTAGATTTGGAATAGTCAATTTTTTTGATTTTGTCAAAACCCTAATTTTGATTGGATCTCTAGATAGTGAGGTTGCTGGACTTCATTTGAGTGTGTTTCAATCTTAGGAAGTGGCAAAAGTCATTAGATTGAGGATAGATCATAGGTTGATCAAGATTCCATGATTCTATGTGTTGATTTGCTTGGATAAGTGCTAGAAGAGAATTTGTGAGATAGTTTCAAATCTTGGTGATTTTTTTTGAAAGCATTTGTTGTTGTTCAAAGGAGTGCTTTGTGCATTGAAGTAGGTTGAAAGATAAGATCAGGTCATTGCTACATGGCAACCTCAATTGGAGTCATGTTGGAAGCCAATGATAGGCTTACCTCAAGTAACTATTCATTATGGAAAGTGAGGATGGAGTCACTTCTTGAGATGAATGATGTTTTGGATATTGTTGTAGGTTTGGAGGAGAGACCAGCAACACAACAAGATCAATTGAGGTATGACAAGAGGGCCAAGAAGGCTCTACACATGATAAAGATGAATGTTACCAATGAACTTCTCAAGGAAGTTGGTAAGTGCACATCATCTTTGGAAGCTTGGAATTCATTGAAGAAGCTTTATGAATCCAAGTCTACTTCTAGAGTGTTGACTCTAAGAAGGCAAATCTTTTCTTGTTTGCAAAAGAATGAAGAAAGTCCAAGTACTTTTGTTTTGAGAATGAAAGCATTGAATGATGAGTTAGCTTGCATAGATGAAAGCATTAAGGAAGGAGGGCTTATTCAAGTGATTCTTAATGGCTTGTTGGATGCTCATGCTAACATTGTTCAAAGTATTGCTATTCAAAAGACTTTGCCAAGTTTGATGGATCTTCAAGAGATCTTGATCAATGAGGAATATAGGCTTCAAGCAAGAGGTGGATCTACATCGACACTTCAAGAGGATGCTATGTTCACAAAGGGCAAATTCAAGGGAAAAACCAAAAGCAAGTGGTCTAAAGGGCAAGATCAAGTGGATGCTTCTTCAAGTGGCAAAAAGAAGGATAGATCAAAGCTCAAGTGCTTCTATTGTGGCATCAAAGGACACTTTGCAAGTGAGTGCTACAAGAAGAAGAGAGATCAAGAGACAAGCAAGGTAATCTTACTCTTGATGAAGATGGTTTGGATGTGCAAGATGCAAATGATGATGCTTTTGTGATGTATGCTTGCTAATGATGGAGATCTAGATCCTTGGTGGATTGATAGTGGAGCAAGTTCACACATGACCTTTCACAAAGAATACTTCACTTCTTTGTTGGCATATGGAGATGACAAGAGGGTGATCTACATGGCCAATGATGGTGAGTGTGCAATCAAAGGGATTGGCACAATTCGTATTTCTCTCTCTACAGATAGGAATCTTCATTTGGAGGATGTCTTGTTTATTCCATCTATTACCAAGAATTTGCTTAGTGTGAGTCAAATGCTAAGTAAGGGCCTCAAGGTGGAGTTTGATGGAGATGCTTGTTTGATCAAAAGGAAGGATGTCTTGATTGGAAAAGGTAAAAGGCAAGGGAAGTTGTTCAAACTTGATGCTTGTGTTATTGCTAACCAAAGTGGATGTGTTGCAAGGGAGCAAATTTCTATTCAAGAGGTTTGGCACAAAAGGATGGGGCACCTCAACTTCAAGTCATTGGAGGTAACGGCAAGGAAGAAGGTTGTGATTGGTCTTCCAAGTTCCTTAAGTAATGACAAGCATGTTTGTGAGTCTTGTGCTTTGTCTAAGTCACATAGACTACCTTATACTAGATCTATTTCTAGATGTACAAAGCCTTTTCAACTTGTACATTCGGATATTCATGGATTTACTACAATTAGCAATAGTAGAGCTAAGATGTATGTAACATTCATTGATGATTTTAGTAGATTTTGTTGGATCTATCTACTAAAGAGCAAGGATGAAGTGTATGATGTCTTTGTCAAGTTCAAGAATGCAAGGGAGAACCAATTTTCCACAAAGATCAAGTGCTTGAGAGGAAACAATGGTGGTGAGTACATATCTAACAAGTTCAAGGCCTTTTGTGATGAGCATGGGATCAAGAGGGAGTATACAATATCAAGGACCCCACAACAAAATGGAGTGGCTGAAAGGAAGAATAGAACTTTATGTGAAAGGGCTAAAGCTATGAGGTTAAGTGCCAATCTTGACAAACTATTTTGGGATCAAGCTTTGTTGTGTGCCAATTTCTTGTGCAATAGGTGGTCGAGTGCTATTTTGGATGGAAGGACACCTTTTGAGATGCTATTCACGAGGAGGCCGAGTGTCAACTTTCTAAGAACCTTTGGATGCACATGCTATGTCAGCATTACTCTTGATGATAGGACCAAGGAGGATCCATCTTCAAGAAGAGGTATTTTTGTTGGATATAGTGAGGTGAGTAAAGCCTACAAGGTTTACATTCCTTCTACTAACAAAGTGATTGTTGGTAGAGATGTCATTTTTGATGAGGGAAACATTCCAAAGGTGTCTTCAAGCATGATTGATGGTAAAGTAGATGGATCTAACATTCTTGATGTTGATGAGAAGGATCCTACTTTGGATGGTGGTGATGATGGACCTTCATCAAGTCAAAAGCCAAGGAGAACATCAAGAGAAATACAAGTACCTTCAAGGCTCACATATGATCAAAAGGGTAAGCAAGTAGTTTTTGGAAATTATGTTGCTTTTCTAACCTCTTTGGATGAGCCTACAGGTGTAGATCAGGCAAGGAAAGAAGAGGAGTGGATCCAAGCAATGGATCTTGAGTATCAAGCTCTTATGAAGAGTGAAACATCTTTTGGAGGATCTTCTTGTGTACATGGAGCTATGCAAGTGGACGGATGTTATCTTGCTGTAAAATCAAGTAATGGATCTGGAAAACAAAGTTTGTTCAATGACTTTGATGGTCAAGTTGAAGATCAAGAGGTTGATCTCAAAGCGCTTCAACTAGTCAAAAGGGAAGGTGGCAATTTGGAGCTAGTCAAGAGTATCAAAGGAGAGCTAATTGGCAAAGGTGTTATGGATCTATTTTTGCAGAATATTGAAGACTCAAGTAAGGTCAAAGGAGCATCAAGGAAGTGTTGTTCAAGTTTACTTTACTTTTTCTATCTCATGTTTGAGCAATTTCATGTGGATGTGTGCAAATTGTCAAGATATGGTAAAACTAGCTACATTGGTGAGCATTGTTTTGATGTTGGATTTGTACTAGCATTCTTGGCTGATTTTGCTGATGGAAATGAAGCTATTGGAGGTTCATTATGTCACTCATCCATGGCTAAGTTCGCAAGTGTTGAGCTACTTGGTGCCAATACTTGGAGATTGTCAATTTTTGGTGAATTCATGGTCATTTTCTTGTGTCAAGTAGATCTTGAAGATGGACTAGTGCAACCTACCTGGTTTATGGAGTCATGTGGTGCTGGATTTTCATCATTAATGTACTCACCTACTCATGGATTTCTAAGGTTTGATGGTATCTTGTGGCAAGATGAAGATGGAGGCTCATTCATGGAGTATCATGGTGGATACATGGCAACAAAGGACAAAGAAGGAGGAGACATGCAAGCAAAAGTTGATCACTCACATTTATTGTTTGTTTGCTGTATTTTTCCAGAGAGTTCAGAGTTGGAAGCATGGTGGAATCATTTCATTTACATTCTATTTGATTCTTCATGTTCTAGTCACATTTTTACATGTAAAATTGATGTAAGAAATAGTGAAGCATCCCAAGTGGACACTATTCTCTATATCAATTATGGTTGTTTCTATTTTGAGCATTACATGATCATTGAAAGGAGATCTATTCTTAGGAAGAAGATCATTCTTATGATGGATCAAAGTTCTATTGGCAAAAACTATGCTAGGAGCATTGGAAGCTAGGAAAGCGAGTTTTGAGGTACATCATTGGAACTCGAGATTTTGGCATATTGTATGAGGGATCATCACCTAATCTTTTTGGATTTTCAGATTCGGACTATGCTGGAGATGTAATGGATAGGAAATCCATTAGTGCTTATTGTATTTTCATAGGTGATGGAGCTATATCATGGATGTCAAAGAAACAAGCCACTATCTCATTGTCATCTAGTGAGGCCGAGTACAAAGCTCTTACACATTGCACAAAGGAGATGGTATGGATCAAAAGGATGATCAAGGATCTTCACTTGCTGGATTTTTCAGAGAGCCCAATCATCTTTTTTGACAATCAATCAGCCCAAAGAATGGCATCAAATCCTATCTTTCATGCTAGGAGCAAGCATATTGGGATACAATATCATTTTGTGAGGGAGCGAGTCATTGCAAAGGAGGTGGAGCTTCAACATGTGTCTTCAAGGGAATGTGTAGCTGATATCTTCACCAAAGCATTGAGAAAAGACTTGTTCATGAAGCATAGGACTTCACTTGGAGTATTATCAAAGTCTATGCTAAAACTAGTTGAAGAGGGAGTGTGAAAGATTCAACTAGTTTCATTACATTTTGCAATATTTCCATATTTGGCATATTTAGGCCAAAACTTGTTTTAGACTTAGAGGTTGACTTTTCAAAGTTCATTAGTCTAAATTTCATTTGAATAAACACTTTTTGAAAGTGTGGGGAAGATAGAATGCGAGTTTGAGTAGATTCAATTTGAATAAGTTGGGTACATTGAATCTAGACCCAAAATTGGTAGGGTTAGCATTTTGGTGGGAAAGCCAAGTGGCCAAATAGGGTTTGGACCTGCTATAAAAGGATGTAACTCGTGGAGAGAGTCATCTTCTCTCTTCTCTATCTCATTTCATGCTTATACATGGTTCTCTTGGGTTCTACTATCCATTGGTGACTATCTTGGTGATTGCTTGCAATTCTATGTGTAGAATGATCTATATTTGTTATTTTTGGATCCACACGTGTGAAATACAGTAGCTTGCTGGTTTTGTACGGACAACAACAGTACATAATCATTTCATTCAAGTTTGATCAAGTTCTATTAGTGTTTGCATCTCAAATTGTGTGTAGATGCTGATTTTTTCTACATTGGTGAAATTGGTAGTGTATTTCTCTTTCTAACCAAAGATCATTCAAGTAGATTGGATCTTAAGGATCTGAAATCTTTCACAGTCTCTCCCTTGATGCAATGCCACTTACAAACATTCACAAGCTTCCTATTATGTTGCTCATTGTGGTGTGCACAATTACACATTTGTGATCAGCTCTCCAATAATTGTAAGCTAGTATAAAAAATATTACAAATAAATTAACCATGACATTAAAGGCTTCAAGATTAGGATTAACAATAAATCAAAAAAGAAGTAGCAACAGAACAATATTATCAAAACTCAAAATTCTCAAGAGCATGCAAAGCTGAAAAGCTTTTCATGCTATTCACCATAAGTACTTGAGTCTCGTCATTGATCATTTCACTCAGGTGCTTTTTAGCACATGACCTATGAGAGAGAGTAGTTTGTCACATCTCATGCTTCTAAATGTATGGCAAAAATATATATTTTGGAGATTCCAAGTCACATAAGGACTTCAAAAGACTTTATTATCAATTAGCACAATTGCTTAGTTGGGTTACATTGTTTAGCACCTTGTGTCATGACTATATACTGACTCGAAAGATGAGTCAGGACCAACGGATTGAATCAATCAGAGGATCAAAATTCAGCCTAGAAGATCGAACTGATCCAGACAACTCCATCCCGATTTATGAGTGATCTAGTCTGCTACTTTGTGCATGAACCAAACACTATTTCAGAGGCAATGTCAACACCTAATGCTGATCAGTGGAAGGCTGGAATGGATACAAAATTTGATTCTGTGATCGAGAATCAAACGTGGAATGTAATAGTGTTGCCAAAGGATCGAAATCCAATTCCATGCAAATGGATATATAAAGCGAAGTATGATGTTGAAGAAAGATTAAATCGATACAAGGCCATGCTGGTCACCAAAGGCTTCTCCCAGATTCTAGATCTGGATTATTCCGAGACCTTCAGCCCTGTTGTGAAGCATGCTTTGATTCGATTACTACTCTCCTATGCAGCTCTAGCAGATCTTGAAGTCCACCAAATGGATGTCCATACCACTTTCCTCAACGAGACGATCAAAGAGTAGATTTATATGTTGCGGCCATAGGGATACGAACTGAAGGATAAGGAGCACCTAGTGTGCAAAATCTACAAGACTCTATATGGTCTGAAACAGTCACCAAGAGCCTCGTTCCAGAAAATTAATGCATTTCTAATCGAGAATGGTTTCATTCCAAACTCGACAGACTCGAATGTCTATTTCAAGTCTGTATCAGATTTCTTCATAATCATCACTCTTTATGTAGATGATACATTACTATTTAGTAAAAATTTGAATTTGTTGAAGGACACCAAATGCATGCTATCATAGGAATACATGATGACTGATATGGATCCAGCCCATTACTGTCTCGAAATTCAGATTCAATGAATTCAATCCAGCAAACAACTTTTCTTCAGTCAACAACGATATCTCACCAACGTGGACAAATATAGAATGGCCAACTGGAAATCGAGCTACTTCCCACTCGACCTTGGTTTGAAGCTGTCAAAGGAGCAATGTCCTCAAACCAAGGCATAAAAGGAGAAAATGAAGCAGTATCCATTTTCGCCATCATTGGCTCAAAGGTTACACAGATGCAGATTGGGTAGGATATATCGACACCAGAAGATCGACTTCTGGATTTGTGTTCTTGTTCAATCAAGGACCAATCTCATGGTACAGCCGAAAACAGACATTAGTAGCATTATCATCAACAGAATTGGAATACATAGCTGTCACAAATGCTACCAAGGAGGCAATTGGCTAAGAAACCTACTTGCAGATATCGACCTTGCTCAGCCACATCCAACGACTATCTATTGTGATAATCAAAGCACAATCGCACTATCTCTAAATCCGAGATTTCATTCTCAGAGCAAGCATATCAAAACCTTAGAGAGAAAGTGCAAATCAAGGAATTGTCATTGGTTTACTGCAGGACAGATTTTATGGCAGCAAATTACTTCACGATAGCACTATCCAAGGAGCACCATCTTAGATTTAGCAATATGCTAAATCTGAAGATCGAAGTTTTTCAGGATTCACATTAAGGGAGAGTGTTGGGTTTCAATGCTCAAGCCAAAATCCATTCGGTAATGAGCATCTTGAAAGCTCTGTTGCTTCAAGCTATTGTACTCATTCTTTCAATCAGAGTGCAAATTTTGTCTACACTACTGTTTTGTTCTATTGTGCATTTCCTATTGTTCATTCATCTTGATTATTGTTGCTGGTAACTAATGCGCTTCCGATCCGCAACCATCTATTGCTAAAACTTACGTTGATATTACACATTTCTGATTTGATATCAGACTTTCGGTTTCTATTAGATTTCTACTGATCCGATATCAGTCGATCCTTCCGCATTTCCATCGTTTTTACGACATAATATCAGAACTCATTTATGATAACCAACCATTTTCGACACTGTATTTAGTCATGGTCAACTATATGTGGCACTATCAAGAGTGTGAAATGTAGCAAGTGTATGAGTGTTGATTAGTGACAATGACGACCAATTTATTGATGTGGTAGGAGTGGCCAGGTGCACTCAAAACATTGTATATTTGGAAGTGCTTTAGTAGTTTGTTTGGAGTAAAGGTAAGGGTTAAAGTTAAGAATTTAGATTTTAGAATTATGAGTTAAGATTTTAGATTAAGATTTATGGATTGTTGACATGCAATAGGTTTATGGCTAGATGTTAGGGAAGATTAAGATTGGGGTTTGAGTGAGGGTTAAGTATGGTAGGATAAGAGTGAATGTTAGGTTAGTCTGTAGATTTTAGGATTAGTGTTGGAGATTATGTTTGGAGTTTTAGAGCGTGCCTTCATATATGTATGTGTATATGTATGTATAAATGTGCTTTTCTATGTATATGTATGTCTATGTATATTTGTGTATATGTGTATCTGTATGTATGTGAGTATATATATATATATATATATATATATATATATATATATATATATATATATATATATATATATATATATATATATATATATATATATATATATATATATATATATATATATATATATCTGCATGTGTATCCTGTATATATGTATGGGTGTGTATATGTATGTGTATGTATGTACATTCCAATAAACATAAATGTTTTTTTTGCCAGTTGGTGAATATTAATGTTTGTTTGACATAAGCTTTGCTACACCTTCCACCTAGGAGAATGTACCTTCAAGTTTGGAGAGGCTCTTATTCTTGCAAGTATTTAGATGTAGGCATCTGCAACTGTACACGATCACTTTGGTGAATGCCAAAGTTGAAAATCTGTGTACAACTGTAGAGGCCTGTAGTCAAAACCCTTAATCAATTAGAGCCTATCCCAACTTAAAGGTTCTGCATTCTCCTAGGTGGAAGTTGTAGCATAGCCTGTGTCACACAACAAATAGATGTAGTTTGGGAGCGGTCTGCAAAGAAGGGTTATTGGGATTTATATTTGCACCTTATTTGATGACAAACTTTGAATATTGAATCCAGTCAGCAAGCATGTTAGTAATGTCGGTGAGTTTTAATTCCGTGAAGTTGGTGGAAGATGTAACAAAGCACAAATGCAGTTTGGATGAGCTCATTATTCACTGCGAAGCAAACAACTTTTTGTGAAAAAGGTATTTGCTTCACTTTGTATATCAAATTAATGGTTTGTCATGTTTTATAAATATATATCTTTATGTTTATATGCAATTTCCACAAATTCCATTGTTTACTTACAAAACATGATATTCAAATATATAACATATATTTTAGATAAACATAATTTTAATTACATTTGAGTCATGTTTTGTGTATATTGTGTCCTTTGTTCTTTGTAGATTAAATTTTGTATATCAGCTAATACCTTTTTGTTTTTTTTGTAGATGGTCCAAATTGTTATAAGGTATCAAACATTGGTACATGATGTTTTGGAGCTGCTGCTTTGGAGATGTTGTCAAAAGTTGTAGTGTCGTATGGGTCATTGATCAGTTTACGTACTTTTTGTACTTACAACAGCTCAATGGACATTTTCTTCCACAAAATAGATGCTTAATAATAGATGTGGAAGAGTTTATGTGTAATATTAGACAACATATGAGTAGTGTCTCATTTGTGAGACTTAACCATTCAAGACAAATGCTGGATACTATGGTGGAGCAAATTCACCTTATGCATGAATTTACCGATGAAATTTTGTAGCATTTAGACTCTACGTCCTATTGAAATGCATACCCTTTTGGATTTATCAAGTTTTCATAGATTGACTTTCATGAAATGTTTGCAAATTTTATTTAGAGTACAATTGAATTTCATAATGTATACAAGAGTACATTTGGATTTTTTTGTGTATGATGTATTTTATAATTTTGCAGAATCTATTCTTTATCCAATATTTTAACATAGATGCACACACGTACACACACACATACACAAATACATCTGCATGCACACAAACATAAACATACATTTGCAAACACATGCACACATACATACGCACACACATACACAAACATACACATGCACACACACATGCACACCTAAAAGCACACACACACACACACACACGTCAAGATGTCAAAGCTTCATGTCAATGCATGTCAAAACCATCCAAAACATCCCCCCAAATTATTGGCCACCACATCTAATTATGTTCGCCTTCGATTATCAATCACCCGCTCTGAGCTTCATTCACACGTCTCGACCACAACCATAACCCAGATAGTCACCAATGACGAGCATACACATTAGTATACACACACACACACACACACACACACACACACACACACACACACACACACACACACACACACACACACACACACACACACACACACACACACACACACAAGAGAAAGTAAAGTACCAGGGGAATTTAGTCGAGGAAGAAGTGGAGGAAGATGAAACCAATGCATGTTCATCAGCATTAGCTTCACAGATTGATGATCACACAAGGTGGTTAATTGATTTTGGTGCCACTAGGCACATGATCAGGAAAAGAGACTCATTCTAAAACTTTTCATTAATCAATCATTGTGAAAAAGTTATGCTGGCCAATGGAGAAAAATGCATGATTCAAGTTGTTGGCAATATTTCGATATAGTTTTCTGATGGAAAGGTAAAAGAATATTAGCAATGTGCTTACGTGCCTAGTTTAAAGAACATCTTGCATTCCATGGGAATTATGGCGAATCAATGCTTGAAGGTTGAATTTGTCAAAGATGGTTGCCTTACTGATTTAATTCTAGATCTTGGTCTAGTCCTTGCCATTGCTATTGAAAAAGTTGAGTGCCAAAATCTCCCCAATATTGTCACATCAATTGGAACCTGATCACTTGTAACCACATGACA
This sequence comes from Diphasiastrum complanatum, assembly GCA_029204225.1. Classification (NCBI taxonomy): domain Eukaryota; kingdom Viridiplantae; phylum Streptophyta; class Lycopodiopsida; order Lycopodiales; family Lycopodiaceae; genus Diphasiastrum; species Diphasiastrum complanatum. The sequence continues at coordinate 42,424 of MU831832.1, read as the reverse complement.
TAATCATTGTAACAACATCTAGTTACTGCGCTTATTGTCAATCTATGACCTTAACCAATGTAGTTATTAGTATTCCATTATATTAACCAATATTATTTAGCATTTTAACATGAGATATCCTTGTCGAGTAGATTTAGCATGTTCAGGACAAGCAGAGTGAACCAATGGAATGCTTCCATGCTGCTTGATGACAATTTCAAAGCTTCTTAAAAAATACTTTGATTATTCAATTTATGTGAGCTACTTTATGTAGATTTCAAATCCGTGCATTTGATTGGACCAAATGATGAATGAAATCAAAGAAAAAAATTGAAAGTATATCTACAAAGGGTCATTTTATAGTTTGAAACACCTCTAATGAAGGTAATTAGCTATTTTTAAATCCGAGTTGTCTTGAAATTGTGATCTAACAGTTAGCATTTTCTTTTCTTTTTTCAACGATTAAACTTTGATTCGAAATGTGTACAGTCTCATATGCCAACAAAAAAACATATACAAAGTGATTTTGTGAACATAAATAAATAATATTTGTTTAATGATAAATTGTTGGTGATGATGAACTTGGTATGTTATGCAGGTTCAGAGCCTTTGCATGTGTTGGACATGGATTTTTTGCTACTTATGATTTGTGTATAAGGGTGCATCTAGAGCATGGGCATGCATGCAAGAAAAAGAGAGGAACATGAATCTTTGGCTATTAATGACTTGCGTCTAAAGCATCAAGTTCTTGCAATAAACTCATGAGTTGCATCTAAAGGATCTAGTTCTTGCAATAAAGTCCTTAGCAATGTGAGAAAGTTTTTTGTGTGCACATACCCCTTAGGGCATTGACTTTAATGTATACTTTTGCAAAAACTCTATTGACCAACTTGAATACATACTATTGCCTTTTTGGCAATGCCATAAAAAAAAACCTAGGACAACCCTTTGAAAAATCGGTAATTTATTTCAAATATAGCAACGTCATGCCATGCACATAAATTCCTAAAATGGAAAGCAAAATAGCAAGGGAGGCCCGCAGTGTTCGGGAAACTTTTTTGAGGTTTCCCTCAAAAATCTGATATCTTAAGGAATTTTTCGGCTACTAACAGGGGATATGCTTTTACTTGCCGATTTTCCCCTAACAATCTGAAATTTATCACGTAAAAAATCCTGCAAAATTTTGTTGTTGTTGGTTTTTGGAAAAAGATGCCGGTTCCACTCCTTAAGAATGCCGCCGGCTTTCTAGAACACCGAGGGAGGGTCAAAATACAAAGTAATTCCTCCAAGGATCCCAAGTTCTAACATAATAGGAAAATATAATGGTGCACATATGGATTTTGGAGTTTGTAGGTGCTAGGGTGGTGTAGCATCTATGGGTATGTATGATGTATGATAAAATAGTGCATCGAGGCGCATCACATTCGGACGGTTAGGCGGAGCTCTGGAATATTCCCAATCATGTTTGTACTTTGAAGCTCTGACATAATATCTGGATTTGCTTTGCTTCTTTCTTCTTTTCGCGTTTCTTGATAGACATTGAACGCTCAGACTGCATATCACAGCTCAACAGATAGTACCATCATTCACCTGAGCATACAGAAGAAGAGAATCGAGCCTCCAAGCCTTGCGTGACTCTCTCGGACTCTCTCCACTCTCAAGGGTCTGCAGGACTCGGCAAGACGCAGATTACCTAGAGTCTATGCACAATCCTGCACCCCAAAGGAGAGACGAAAAAAAGTGAAAGAACGGCTGAATGCAGGCTGGAGCAGACTGAGCACCGTCCCGATTTTGGACATGAGCCAGATTTGGTTCTTCTGTGAGCAGTGGGCAGGCACCCGTACTCGGGATCCTTCCTATCTGAGCTTTTTTTCTCCGGTCGTGACTCGAATTCCGAATGATGCTTAGAAATTTTAATATCAACAATCCTTTCAATGCGTCTGATTATTCATAATAAGCTTTGATGATCAGCTTTTAGTCTAAACACATCTATATTATATGACGAGTTCCCAAAACAGTTATCGCAACACATTAAGAATCAATTTCATTTTTACTTCGGAGTTTCCTATCTTATTTTCTGGAGATTCATATTTTCATATATCTGTTCGATTAGCTTGTCTGAAATGCTCGTTACGTAGATGTAAACTTACAAGAGATAGACCTATTCTTACGCCGCCGCAAACAGCTTAACGAAGATCTAATGTAACGATGCTTCTTCAATTAAGCATCCACATTAGATGAATTATTGTAGGAAATACCAACTCAACTGCTGATCAGCAAGGTTCGAAAGTATATATGTTGATCGGCTACCTGTAGTGCATGATTATCTACGTAGTATATTCAAAATGGTGAAAAAGAGTAATGGCTTTTGTTTCATGATGAAATTCCAAAAGTAACTGAGTCAAATCATAAGATGCGATAATCATTTACAGTAACCAAGCCACTTAAGTCTTATACCTTGCACCGTTTTGCCTTATGTACCCGCATGCCAGGACTCTACTACCAGTCAACATTTATCCAAATTATTCATTATTACCAGTAGTCTATCGAATCATTCTGTAGTAATAAATTTCAACCTTCCAGTTGGCACAAACTGTTAAGCCTTCAAATTGAGAAGCTCATATCTGTTTCAGTATTAAGGCCTCATTTCTAACTTCTTTACAACTTACATATTCCTGAGATTCATTCGACCGAAGCTTTTGTACGAAAAAATTGACACGGCTCATGCAAAGCTCAAAATGCAAATCTCCACAAATAAAGAGAAACAGTTCCGGTGTTATGTCATACCAAGTTACCGTAGAACACTTATACAGTTGCCTTCTGAAAAAGCTCAAAATGGCAAAGTGTACAAACGTTTTACATTCAATTTTTTCCCGTAAACTTGAAACAATATCTTTTGTGATGGACTATTGAAAGTATGACTGCTTCTGAACTGTTTTGATTCATATAGGCGTAATGGTTACTTACGTGTTTATATATGTCTACCTTCCAGCAAAAGTTCCAGTGTAGATCTGGAACGATAGGACGTTAATAGGAAAAAGAAAGCTAAAACGTAACGATTTGAAGAATATATAGATGTTCGTCGCTACAGAACCAACGTGGTATGTACATCGCCCCAGCTGTATCTGCAACACATTGCAGCATCTGCTGATTTGATAATGTTGTTGTAGGACATCTGATACCTTCAATAAATTACACATGCATCGTTTAACTGCTGATCTGGCACACTAGCATTGGGATGTCTGCAATCAATCGGACGTTCACTCATCTGGTAGGCTCCTGGCATGTTATTCCAAGGGCAAGAGCGAAGCTCCCACACATGGTTAGGAATGCAATTGATAGCTCCTGAATTATCAAGATCCACGGCAATATCATTGCCAAACACTGCATCAAAAGAATCACCCTCAGGACCCGTCTGGAAGGCGTCTGGTGAATATGCAGATAATGTACTATACCACTCTGGTATTGCTGAAGCGTCAGGTCTTGCAAAGTCGAGTAACGTGGCGATTTCTTCATCAGTGTACGCACATGGAAGCTCAGCACCTGTTGAGCTCTCTTCCAACTTGATCTTCGACCCTACACATCCATGGCACGCCAGCTTAATGAGGCCTCCAAAGCAAACAAGAACATAACCAAAAGAAACTAATCACATTGAAAACCTCAAGATTGCACACGTAATTAGTCCGGAGGTGACGTACTCATTGGCGATGCAGGAAAGCTTTGAAAATTGGACGAATGTCCCCAGTTCACAGCATGGCTTGGTGATGACTGATCGATCGGTACAGAACGTGCCCGACCTAATGGAGTCGCAGAAAATCCATCGTTCCATTTGTTCAGTGATGGACTCAGTTTCATCATACAAGTATCTTGTGAAGATATTGTAGATGGATTAGGCAGAACAAGCTGATCCGTAGATTCGGATCCAACTTGATCGATTCCTCCAATCATCTGTGCGTCTTTCAGTAACGCTTCAATCAGATTGTTGTGCCTTGACTCGTAAAAAGCATTTGGAGAGTCTAAGTGCAGCTTGCCATATAGGGAGTAAGCTATCAACGGACTTGTTACTGAAGAGTTAGGTGTGCATGCACTATCAGCAGATTCGGAAGGTTGGCTTGAAGGGGGGTCTGGTTTAAGATCGCAGTAAGGCGCAGAGTAGGAGAACGGGGTAAATTTGCAAAAGTTTTGAGAGAAAACCTCTGTGTTTTCCACAAACGGAAATCTGTGGTTTATGACGGGATGATATTGCCTATGAGCGGAGATGCTAGGCAGATTGTTTTCTTCTTGAAAGAGTACAGGAGGGCCAATTTGCCTGTCCCTCGTTCTCTTGATGCGTCGCATTGGACTTTGAAGAGTAACATCCGTATTATTATGGTTTGTGCTACTTAAGCTAGATGTCAGGCTACGATCTCCCACCCTTGCTGTTGGAGGAAGTGTAGTGATCACACCACCTCCGGAATGTAGGTTAGGAAGACTGAATTTTCGAATTCTGCCAGTCGAACTTGATGCCAGTTCGCAATCCGATTCTCCTCCGGAACTAAAACAAACGCCGTCGTTAACATCGAAAAAGTATTGACTATTAGCACTCAGTGATTGCAGATCAGGAGGATAAACGGGAAGGCCAGCGCGCATTCGTCTCTTGATGCGAGTGTTCCAGTAATTCTTGATTTCATTGTCAGTTCGTCCTGGTAGCTGTTTCACACAATCAGCAAGAAATGACTGAAAAAATCAAAATCAGCATCTGAAATAAATGAAGACAGACTTTTCTCTTTATGGCTGGAACCCAAAAGCGCAAGAAAACGAGAGAGAGAGAGAGAGAGAGCGAGCGAGAGAGAGAGAGAGAGAGAGAGAGAGAGAGAGAGAGAGAGAGAGAGAGAGAGTGAGAGAGAGAGAGAGAGAGAGAGAGAGAGAGAGAGAGAGAGTTCTGTGAGTTCTGTTAGGATCCACAGGGGTACTAGGGGCTTAAACTCTTTTGAAAAAGCATGTATTTGGGAGGTTAATAAAGCAATACGAGTACGAAGACGAATGATCCAAAATGCGGCTCGTAGGATCTAAATTCAGAATTAACTGGATATGTGCTAGGTAAGAACAATAATTTGTAAACTATAGAGGTACGCAGTAGAGAAGACAGTAAAGCTATTGGCAATGGACATATGCCAAGCTCCTACACCTGAGAAGCCATGCGTGCCCATTTATTTCCAAGCTTGGCGTGTAGCTCAATAATCTGACGTTCCTCCTCATTAGTAAAGGCTCCCTTCTTGAGGTTGGGACGAAGATGATTTGCCCAGCGAAGACGACAACTCTTGCCACATCGGGAGAGACCCGAATGTTTTTGTACGCTATTCCAGTTACCCTCTCCATGTTTTTTAACGTAATCAACGAGAATAGCATCCTCAGCAGATGTCCATGGCCCTTTCTTCAACAAATTCGGCTCCTCCAGAACTTGCTCCTGTTCCTTATGAACCATTCCAGCTGGTAAGGCTCGTACATCTTGCCCGTCCATTTTCTCTTGTTTCAAGTTTAGACTGATTAAAACGAACTTTTCCGTTTTGATCTATTATTCAGCTTGGTTTTAAATTTATTACAGCGAACTTCTGATGGATTTCAAGACTAATTCCCCCACATTAGATCTATTTGTTCAAGATAAGATAAAAATAAGAGAAAGCGCCTGTTTCGTCTGCTGAGGTGAAAACAAGATCTGTATTTCAAACGGCTGTCTTAGCTCAGCAGTAACGTTACAGAAGCTGTAGACAATCCAGCGATATGAGACCTTGACGATCATACGGTTCAGTCGATGCCAAGCTTTCCGAGTTCTTGTTCCCCTATCTCAGGACCGAAAACTCGAAAACTCCGAAAAATTAACGTTAAACTTACAAAGATCTTGCTCGAACTTTGGGAGCAAAATTTCCTCAGATTAACGACGCAGCGTCCCTTACTCGTGAAGCCTATGTAGGGATAGACTGAGATAGGAGGCCGTGAGCACTGAGAAACCCGCCGAGCTCGCTGCTCTCAAGTATATGGATTCGGATTGGATCGTAGGGGAGAGCCCAGAATGGAAAAGGGTAGCGAAGAAGGAGGGCTGGTGGCGACACTACCAAAGGAGCGGGGCTGAGGCGCGGGCATGGGCATGGGCATGCTCATGTATGCATAATGCCACCCAATTGCTAGTATTGTATGGCATGTATGGGTCATGGAGCACAGCTCTATGGCGTTTTCGAATAAAAGACCAAAGAATGCATCAAGATATGAGCCATGGTCCATATGCGTGATGAGTGACGAAGCAGAGCAGAGTTTTAGTTCCTTCCTGAAGTAGTAGCAGGCTAGCAAGCAGAGTGCCTGCCAGGCTGCTGCGGCTTGAGGCAGTGGAGGGGCCGAAGCCGAACTTCGAAGAAGAAGTTCGAACCAGTTCATGAGCGATTTCTCACGTGGGAATGAGCAGAGTAAAAGAGGCCAATGACGAGGTATAGGACAATCACACGTGCCATAGCCTTTACTTCTTAAGGAAGTATCTACCTTGTACTTCACAAGGTTAAGGTTAAACCTTAAAGACTGTAAGTTCATAATTGTTTTATGAACTACCGCCACCGTTACTCGTATAAACCACGTCCTCCACAAATTACAGTCCCTTCAGGCTTCAGGCTTCGGCCTTACTACGTAGAGCACTCCAAAATCTCCCGAAGATTAGGAGTCATGACTCGTGACTGCCTTAAGAGGCAACGATCTTCTCCAAACTAAATACTTTTAGTGTGGTAACTCATGATTCTCTCGTTAGAAATAAAGGCTTTCAGCGGGAGGCTGGAGGCTGGCACCTTGCGGTCCTTTGTCCTTGAGGGTTTGAGAAACTAGTCATGTTAGCTTTAGAATTACTATTGTGAATGTGTGTGGCTCATTAGGTTGGTTAAGAGCGTGTTTCCATGCAACCCCTCGACTTATTCAACATAATGTCTTGAATGGGTGAGAGGGTCAGAGCAGGCCTTTCCATGAACATCAATGACCCCCATGTGCAAAAAAGTTATGTTAGATGGGTCTCTCTTTCTCTCACTTGCTACTTGATGGGTGACCCACTCTGTAGATAATTTACATGGCTACAATAGTTGCAAACTGTAACAAAACCTACTTGGCAAATTAGATCATGAAACTCAAAGAGTTCTTGTAATAGGATGCATGGCAAGGCCTATTGCAACAACCTATGCACTCTCCCCCCCTCAAACATTTGCCATGATGACATCAATAAGGGACGAGGGGTAGAAGGCCCACAAAGGGAGCAAATGGCGAAATGCACTAGGGGCATGGCCCATTCCATAATATTAACGACAATCCAACTAGGTTGGCTTAGATGGTTAATCAATGGCATCTAAAGTTTCTCTCGTCCTAGGTTTAAGCCTGCCTTGAAAACCAAGATGCATAACATTAAAGGCAACAAGTTACTAATAATAGACAATTTATATACAAGTTGTCCAATCTACCAAGGTGGTTTACATTCATCTTTGCACAATAACCCACAACTCACAACAACTAACTTAACTAGGTTTGTTTAATTTAATGTGCACATTTTACACATCTCAGGATCACACACTTTGAAAGCACACTTGAGCATGAACAATGATTGAGCTTTTGCAACCATGGCCACAATTATAGGTCTTATACAACTGAAGTATGGCATAAGAAGCTCTTTAATATTTCAATGTGTATATTTTACCAATGATGTAAAGCAATGCTTGAACAACTACAAGAATCTAGAGAATGAAGCAAGCACCTTTCTTGAAAAATCTTGGCTAAAAAAAACATTTGAGGGAAATATAGTACTTTAAAATATCGAAATGTCATAAGAAAAAAACTATCATATGGGATTTTATTATATGGACTTTCTCATTATTTTTTTTATCACAAAAACTAAATTGTTATATTGCCTTTGTACATAAATACAAAAGAGAAGGAACACCAGCAACTACTACTAATTAATAAAGGGAAAAGTAGTGTTAAGGCTACTACCAAATTTCCTCAGGTTTATGCTATGCCAATGAGCTATATTTGATAAGTCACTAAAATTGAAATGAAAGTTTTTCTAAACTTGAAATGTATTTTTTTCTCAAATAGAGCCTGTGTCTCCCTCCAAATTAATTCATTGCATACATTAGAATAGATGAATGAGCATTTGATCTTTCCAATGGCATATGAAGCAACTAGATCTATGGCTTCATATGTACTTGTTTCTTATTCAAAAAGCTTGTTGCAATAAACATTGTGCAAAGAGCTTGTACAAGCAATCTTGATAATGTTTCTCTTTTGGGGAGGATAGACTACATCATAATGGGAGCTAAACCAAGAGAAGACAATATCTTTTGTCGTTAACAACAAAAACAATACCATAGGAAAAGTTTGTAGCTTTGTTTGTAGCTTTAAATATCCTATTGGTCTCATAATTGACATTGGAAATATAATGAAGATAGCCAGCATTACTAGATTTGAAGGTAACGATGCATCTTTGCTTCCAAGGGGGCTCAAACTTGGTACCAAATAAACTTCAAATACCAAGCTAACCAATTGATCTAACTTTGTTTGATGATGTAGGGCCATCAAAGGAAAAACTCCTCAGGAGATGCTTTATGCATCTTGGTCTCCAAGGGGAGGCTTGAATCTGGGACCACAGAAACTTTGGATGCCAAGGTAACCAACTGAGCCAACTCTTGGATATTAGGAGATGCTTTATGGAAAGATCCCCAATGTGAAAGATCTAGATGTGCATGTCCTGTCCATGTTTCATTAAGCACAATAACCAAGGAAAGTTCCGCTTTCATTAAGGGGATGTTGGAGGGTTTGCGGATTCCAAGGCAACCCTAACCCTAGTTAATAAGTGAGAGGGATTTGGCACCCTGCGTGTGTAAGTCCAACCCGATGATCACATAGTTATTTGATTAATTAGAATATAAAAGGACTTTAGGCCTTTTTGTGGGACTTTTAATGTCGCAGGGCCTAAATGTCAAGTTAGTGAATAAAGTTGGGTTTCCCTCCAATTTGATGGTTCTCACACTTTTTTAAATTTGAATAAAACTCGTAATGCACTCCATGCCCTCAGGATATGTACCACCTCCAGGTACACTCCATGCCACCTACCTCCAAGTAGGCTTGACCCATCCCTAGGTCATCACACATGATGCACCAGTTGAAGAACACATCAAATGACATATCATACCCGAGCAACAACTATAGCATCTCCTTGAGTGCCACCCCAATGGACTCGTCATCCACATACTATGCTCACATGATGTCTCCGATCCTGGTCACCATCCTGCTAGACAAGTCAAACATCAAAGCTATATATGTCTCCCCTAGCTCCTAGCATCTGCTCACTCTCTCTGGCTATGTGCCACCCAACACTATGCCAACACAAGCCTATCCCTGAGTCGCCACTCACGGGATCCCGAGACTAATGTCTCTTTGATTGTATTGAGGTATATGGCTCTGAGTGACCTCCTCTAGGCTTCCTGATCTCATCACCTGTAGATCTGAACCATACAAGTTCCAACACCTGTACCAATCATAGACTCCTACAAATATAGGCAAATGCATGAAAGCTATAGGTAGCTTATTCACACCTGTGATGATAGATGCCTCCCCATCAATGCCAATGCCAATGACTGGCCCCCTAATGTAATCCCAACATGTACTCCCAAATGAGCACACCATGAAGTCCCCCAGTAGATTGCTAGCAAAACACCCACCACGTGTTGACCTCTGATCACACCCACCCGTGTGATCTCCATCAGCTCTCTATCATAGAGCTAGCTCCCAAAGCTTTACGCTTTGCCCATTTGCGTTTGTAGCTTCTTGATTCCATCATGAATCATCCCTGTAAGTCCTGTCCAATGACTCAAGTCCAATATGAAATAACTGCCCCCTGATGATCGTCCAATGTCATCTTGCAGTCCATCCCTATCAAGTACCCCAATGTCATCCTCGATCTCGAAGATTTGAACATCTATCTTGTAATGTCCTTCTTGTATTCCCCCAAGCTAGCTCCAAGCTTCTCCTATGAATGGTTCCAAACCACTCCTAAGAATACACTGAGATGTGAACTCCAAAGCCACCATCAAGTCTCTCACATACTATGCATGCCAATATCTCTCCAAGTGAACTTGTGAGATCTTCCATGGCCCAAACCAAACGATTTGCACTTTTTCATCACTGGAATCTACATCCCTGATGCAATACTAATACGGCAAATTGACTTGACTTACCTAGAATAGGCAGTTGAAGTATATCTCTCGATGACAAACCTAACACATTGCTCCACAGCTACAATGTGATTTGATGAAAATGACTCACCAACTGCAAAACCGCAAAATCATCACACTTACTACTCTCCAAGAACATCCAAAGTGTGATTATTTGACTCCTTTTTCATCCTCCATGTGTCCCACACACATGTAGCAAATATCCACGCAAATATCCACACACAATACAAAGGAGGAGGCGCGGGCAAATTTGTTTTTTTGGGTGAATATAGTCGTGGATAGGCATGGATATACACGTGGATACGGTCACGTGGATGTTCCACGCAAGTGTCATTTCCAGCAGCAGATCGGCCGTAGGTTGTGAAATTCAAACTGCATGGATTATCCACGCCAACTTCGACAACTGGCAGCCGGCGGGCAAACCTCCGACACCCAGGGCCAAAAATGAGAATTTTAATTTGGCGTGGATAATCCACGCCATAGTAAGATTTTTTTAAAAAAGGCTTGGCTTTCGCGTGGATATTGCGTGGCAAATTATCCACATGTGGATAATCCATGCGAAATTTTTTTATCCACGCGAAATCCAGAGAGCTGGGGTCGTGGATACCGCGTGGATAAATTTTTTTTAATATCCACGCGGTATCCACATGATTAAGTCTCTGGAGTATGCATGGATTATCCACGCAAATTTTTTTGACAAAAAAAAAACATTTGGCGTGAACCAAAATGTAGTTCGCTCCTAAACCAGAGGTCAACTTCCTTTTTTCTGTTGTGTGAGAGAGAGAAAAAGAGAGTATAGATGGGAGTGAGGATGAGATGGGGATGAATGTGAGTGAGAATATTGATAGAGTTTAGGGTTTTTAGTTCATTGATAGATGTTAATAGTATGCATTTTGTGATCATAAGTTTTAAGATCTTTTTTGTTTGTGATGTAGGCTTGGATATGAAAAATGAAAAAAAAGCTTCATTGCAAAGGATTGAAAGATCAAGTGCATGCAAAAGGAAAAGCAAAGATTGCAAAACAATGAAGATACAATAGTAAAGGTAAATTCACATTTATTTTGATTCATTTGATATTTAGTTGATAACTTAATGTGTTATCTATTGATGCATTATATTGTGGTTTCCATTGTGGTTTCCATTGCTTTCTATTGTGTATTCTAGCATGCAAATCATGTGCTAAAATAGATATATTGCTTTGAAATCATCAATAGATACATTTGCATTCCATAGATGTGCATTAAATAGACTATACATTGCATTGAATACATCAATAGATACATTTGCATTCAATAGACTATGCACTTGCATTCATGAATTAAAAATATATGCATTCAAAATTTTTGCAAGAATGATGTAGTGCCAAAACATTATATTGATTGATTTAAAAAAAAAGAGAATAAATTCTCCCTTCATACATTGCCTTCTACAAGGTCTTACATTTAATTAAAAAACTCTACTCATCATCACTTCCTCCCTCCTCGTTTCCTTCGGCTGGTAGGTGTATGTTGGTGTCCACATCTTCAAACTCCCCTCCGCTCTCATTCATATTCTCTTCCACATTTTGCTCCTCAATATTTTCCACATTTTCTTCCACATCACGAACACTTGAAGTTGTAGAGCCTCTCTACGAAATAGAATCAAAGATTCAATTAAATTGAGATTTAACTTACTTGTAAACCACAAAGTAAACAATCACAAAACAATAAAGGTTAAGAGTTTACGATTGAAAACAATCCATGGGATTCCATAAAAGCCTTAAGGCCGGCATATCCATGATCGTAACCTTGTTTGTACTCCACGACGGTCATGTGTCTTCCAAAATCACTAAGCTACATTCAACAAAAAAACATAGTTTAGCAATAAAAAAATTAACAATATCACTACAAAAATAGAATCATAGTAAAAAATATTGCACTTACAAATTGGGCCTCTAGATTGCCCCTTCCTCCCGATCCCAAGTGTCTTTGGTCATGTTTTAAGAGCTTCTCGGCAGCGGCCCTACGTTGTTGTTCATACTTTTGGGGATTGTTTTGCAACAATTCCCCTTTCACCTTCCTCCAATCCCTTTTGGAGCACCATCCAAGCTTCGTGGGATTCTTGGGATTCCTCACGGATCTTCTCATCAGTTGCCTTTTGTTTTGAATCCAAAGGCACATTGAATTCAAGGCCCATGTCCTACTAAAAGCATTGGATTGAGGGAATTCAGAATATAAAGTCTCTACTATTTTATTTTTGTCTTGAAGTGATTGGGAGGACCAATTGATCATGCAATCTTCAACAAAATATAAAGCAACTAAATCACACAAACGGGCATGAACTGCATTGCCACGCATATTTTTTATAACTCCACCACGTGGATTAAGATCATAATACACACTACATGATTCCTGGGAAGGGGCATCTTCAGAAGCTCTTCTCTCGAATGATTCACCCGAAGAATATAACACAAGATTTTTGAATCTATCTCTTTGTTGAGGAGATAGATTCTCAAACCACTCTTGATTATATTCTTCGGGCTCCTCACGAGCTCTTCTCCTAGATGGTCTCCCACTTGACCTTCCACTTGACCCTTGAAGACATTGTATCAAAGAAAAACTTTAAAAGTTAGAAAGTAGTGGAGAATGGGAGTGAAAGAGTAGTGAAGAGTATTAGATTAGAAGAGTAAGCAATGACAAGAAAGCAATAGATCAATAGTAAGCAAGAGCAAGCACGATCAATACCAAGCAAGATCAATAGAGCAAGCAATAGCAAGAGCAAGATCACTAGCAAGGAAGAGCAACCAAAAGCAAGCAAGCAAGCAACCAGAGCAATAGCAAGCAAGAGCACTGAACACTAGATTAGAAAAACCTATAAAACTTGAAAGCAAAAGAAGAAAAACAAGAATGCTCATGAAAATGCGGTTTTATTGGCATTCAAGTTTCGCGTGGATTATCCACACATAAGTTACCCATGCGTGGATAATCCACGCAATATCCACGCGTGGATGTTCCACGCGGTTTTTTTTTTCCTCTCTTCACACGTGAGAGGGTCCCCCACATGGGCTTGCATGCAAGTCATAATCTTTTCTAGATTTTATGAGAATATTTTATTGTAGGATTTGACATATTTTTAATATGATAGAACATAAAAAAATCAATTCAATGATCATTATGGTAGTATTTAATTGTGAAAACTAGTTTTATATTGTTATAAATTTTATTTTTCTTGAGATTTGACATACAAGACAAAATCATGAGATAAGAAATGCTACATATTATTATTAAACAAGTAATTTGACAGGTTTTTTGGATTTTATGAAATAATATTATGTCAAATCGATGATGTCATAAAACATTTAGTTTATTAATACTCTAGGTGTCATAGATTTGATATAATTTGATGACATAATTATATGGTCAAATAGAAAATTTTTTCTTTTGTCATGTGGCCTCTTAAATGGTTGCATGGGGTCATTTAGATTCATGATCAAAAGCATTTATGTTATATTGAGGACCTTAGTGATATGTGACCTATATGATATATCTTTTTAATTGTTGGTGTGCGACCTATATAACCCTATATAAAATCATAGTAATTAGTTGAAATATCATTTAGCATTGTAATAAAGATGTTGATCAATGGTGTGCTAGCTAGTATATGATTGATTGACATTGTCCAATTGCTCGTCTTTTCTTTTCGATTCGAGGAACATCATCCTGCATACAAAGCAACCATAGATAGAAAGGGCAAATGCATATTGCTCGTCATGAGATACCATGGCACACTAGGCCAATCCAAAGAGATTTATCCCTAACTAACTCGAGCCAAGTATGGGCAATGAATCAATTGAGTATATGACTGAGTGTTGGATTTTAATCATTCCATCTTGAAAAAAAGATTGAGTGAGATCATCACTCATCTTGGACAAGAGTTCAAACTGAAAGCTTCGAATATTGACTGCTATGTGGTCTTTAAATTAGTTGAGATAGGCATGTGCGCACTATCTACTGATGTCTAACATTTGTCAATATGAAACTCATTTTGATTGCTCGTCATGTGTTGCCCCACCCAAGTAATTTTCTTGATAGCAATGTTACTAGAAGATTAAATTTTCATTAAGCATAACTAGAATATACATGGATCAGATGTTGGCATGTCTTTAACAAATTTTATTATATTTGTTCAGTACATACGGTCTCATAATGATTACTTATGATGTGGTATAGAGTAGCTGGCTACAGTGTGTATATGTCATCGACGATGTCATCATCATGTGATAACGATTCATCTCATGATCGCAACAGTAGGTATATATTGTTATTGATATTGACATCAATTGCACTTTATTTGTTATTTGAATATTAGTGTATAATTTTTCTTGCAAATTTATTCTTACAATGACATTTGATTGGAATTATGAATTCTAGGAAAATTATCGTACCTCCACATGATTTAGAGAAAGAAAAAAGAATTGAGCTCTATCACAGAAAAAAGGAGCAAGCAAGACTAAAGTACAATGAACAACTATTGACTGGTTCATCTTCAAGCTCTTCCATCAGTCGACATAGACCACCTATTGATCCATCACATGTATGTATATTGATTTATGTCATAATTTTTTTATTTGTAATAGTGATGTACTCCAATTTGGTTGAGGATTGTGATATAGTATATTGCTCTTTGGAAAGCCAAGACACCACTCCATCACAAATGAAGGTTGCAAATGCACTAAATGTACAAAGACTATTTTGTCAATTTTTGTCACATGTTACAATTCGTCACATGTTAGAATTTGTCAATATTCACTTGCATGACACTGAAAGAATTTGTGCCATTTGCAATTGGATTATTGGACCAGTTTCAACCAGAATATGATGAGAGGATACCATCTACATGCACATAATGCAAAGGCCTTAGGATTCGGACAAGGAAGATTGTCAACGATCATATTTGGGCCAATGGAGTGCACACAGAGAATCCAAGAGTACGAGAGGTAAACTCTTAAAAGTGGGTTTTGGAAATGCTTTAATCTTTGACTCTTATGACACTTTAAGTATAGTTTGGCCAATAAATATTGAGTGATAGGATGAGTGCCATAATACTTTCAAGTTAATCTCTCACTTGCTTCTGAAAGGAAAAATCCAAACAGAATAATTAGATGAAGTCAATCTCTCACTTGCTTCTAAAAGGAAAAATCCAAATAGAGTTTTGTTGATATGCATAGATGTATAATCCATGCATCTTGATTGTATTTGGTTTGTGTCATTAAATATGTCAAATGTTAGAAGCATTATTCGTCATTTGCCTTGATGTTTACATAAGATAATAAGTGAAAAATAATGAATGTGAAATATAAATATGTAAATATGTAAAAGTGTGCAATTCTTTGAGTTCATTGAATGTTAACAAGTTGAAAAGAAAAATGGTCTAATAGATACATTGGTATGTTCATACTTTTTAAACAAAGAGGTAATTTATATTCATATGCAACATTTAGATCTATCAAATATTGGGAGGAAATGTTTATCAAACATTGTTTCAACCTACTTCTTGTTATTTTGGTATATAGGACTCTTCATCCTCATTTAGCGTTGGAGACAATAATCGTCGTAATAGTCGACGTAGACAACAAATGCAATACAATTGTCCTCATATAAAGCAATTATCTCGTCGTCTACGTCAAGGCTTAAAAGAGATGATGGAAATTGATGAGTGCATTAATCAAGAGACTAATGCATCTGAATCTAACTCATCTAGATCTACTTCTTCGCAAACAAGTTCCAACGATGAAAATGAGCTTCCAATGAATGAAGAATTTGAAGTCATGGGAGACATGTTGGATGATATGTACGAGAACAATAGTGCAACTAGACACAATGAACAAGATGAGGAGGCACTTTTGTCTAAAGAAGAAAAGAAATTGCGAGAAGAATCAAAGACCGCATTGTATCCTGGAGCAAAGACATCTCGTTTGGCGACTTCTCTACTTCTATTAAATCTTCAAGCCAAATATAATGGAGTGACTGAAGCCTCACATCATTATTTGAGTAAATTTTTTTTCATCTACTTGTCACTTTTGCTTTGAAACAAAATTTACAATTTGGACATCTAGTGATAATTTTTTTACAATGACTTCTTTTGTCATGTACAGAAGACTATTGAAAAACAAAATTCTCCTAGAAGGGAATGTCATGCCTGAGACAAGAGATGAGGCATGAAAGATGTTGTCTAACATCGGGATGGACTACAAGCAATATCATGCATGTCCAAAAGATTATATTTTATATCGAGGAAGCTACGAATCGCTCAAGAAATGTCTCATTTGTGATACTCCTCGATATAGAGATGATTTGCAAGGGGCAACCATTCTGTGAAAAGTTTTACGACATTTTCTAGTAATTCCATGATTGCAACGTTTATTTCGTTGTAAATCTCTTGCACAACTTATGGACTGGCATGCACACCATACCTCTGAGGGTACCTTCACATTCACCTACATGGAAGCACATCAACAAAGAGTATCCAAGCTTTGCCAATGAGTCAAGAAATGTGAAATTTGGTCTTGCAACAGATGGTGTGAACCCCTCTGGTATACGAACAAGTATGTGGTCCATTTGGCCTGTTTGCTTGATAAATTATAATAGTCCTCCTTGGCTGAGTATAAAAAAGGGACACATTAAGTTGGCACTTCTAATTCCTGGGCAACGCAAGGTTAAGAACATGGATGTGTATCTTGAGCCGCTTATTGATGAGTTGGAAGATTTGTGCAAGGGATAAAAGCATATGACATTTCGCGCCCCTTACATGAGAGGGATTTTACACTACATGCCATTGTAATGTGGACAATGCATGACTATCCAGGATTAGGTGAATGCTTAGGTAATCATTCAAACAATGTCTATCTTGTGTACATAGGAGTTTGTTTATAGTTACATACAGCTAGTAATTCCTGGCATTTACATGATATACTACAATGGCTAGAATTATTCTTTGACATATACTTTTTTCAAACGGCTGGAAAAAATGCTTGTTTTTTTGTATGGGCCAGATCTTGTGGGAAGATACTCTTATAGTCTCAAAAAAGTGGTTTATGAAAATCATCGTAAATACTTGCATGAAGGCCATCCATTCAGAGACACTCATAGAAGAGGTTTTGGAGGAAGAGTTGAGAGAGAGATGTCCCCAAAGAGGATGTCTGTGGAAGATTGACGAAAACTATGGGAGGAATCTCAAGCAAAGCCAATCGATGGTATGAAAAGATTATCTATATGTCGACTGATTCTGACGAATCCCCAAGATACTTGGATAGAGCAACTCAAGAGCACCTCTCACCTTAGACCAAGGAGGTCTCTGAGAAGACGAGACTAACGAAGACTGAGAGCCGAGTATGAGAGCTGAGAAATGCTAGTTAGGAATGACAAGCAAGAATTGTGTAAGCCTCATGGCGAATCCCGAAAGATGGAATGACCATGTAGGAACTAGTATTTCTAGGCAAATGTAATAAATGCAAGTAGACCCCTCTTAAAGAAAGTAGAGTGAGCCACCTTTTGATGGTGACCTCTAGTGGAGAGCATTATTCCACTTGTAATTTGTGAAATGTGGAAATTCCATTAGGATGCCACCTAAGAAGCTCTCTTGCTTATTTAAGAGACTCCCTCTTTGTGAAGAGGAGCTTTTTGTGTATTGTATCAACTCCATGCTGAAATGAGAAGAGCCTCCATGAGTTAGATGCATCCATTGAGCTCCTTGATTATGATGGTTTTCTAGAGTGATGCCCCTATGATCATGCCCTTCCATTCATGTTGTGTGTGGTTGTGGATTTAGAGTGGATTAGTTGTCTTGTTTTCCTAGTTGTGGATTAGTTTTCATTTCTTGTTGTGAATTAATGTAGGAATCAGCATTCAAGTAAACTAAATAGACTAGAAGTGTGGCAAAAATCTTGCATATCCTCTAAGATTCTAGTTCTTCATGTTCTTGGGATGTCCAAGAATCAAAATACTGGTTGGTTTCTTGGACTTCTAACATGCTGTAGATTAGTTCTTGTTTCTTGTTTTGTCAATTTATGCAAGTATAGTAGTGCTTAGGATATGATTTCAGCTCATTTTGCAGCAAAGTAGAAGTAGGAATCCATTGTTGTTCAACTGAGCAGTAACATACATCATTTGTTGAATACATTGGCTTGCATTTTGGTTGATTATGCATGTGCATTCAGTTCAAGAGAGACCCATCCGGATGTCCTTTGACAGGCAGGACAAAATCACTACAACATTGTCTCTTCTGCTTGATTTTGGGCTTTGAACAAGAACAAATAATTTAAGCAAGAGCCCACCGTCTCTGCTGATAGACAAAAGAAGAAAAAAACAAAGAGAACCAATTAACAGATTCTAAGACAGAGAATCTGTCAACATTTGGCGCCGTTGCTGCTTGTACTAACACACATCATTTATCCCTATAGCTACAATAGTCAATGCTCAGATCACTGCAACTGTTATCTGAATATTTTAAACGTTCTGAGTTCCTCCAGACCTTCTCATAACAGTTACCAAATGATTTTGCCAAACTATTCCGATCACCACCACACCTACATTTGAAATCGTGCTGACCACGCATCAACAATCTCATGACCTGTACCAGTCCTCATCAGATCTGAAACAACTCATCTAACTCTCACACACACATCTCCTACATTTCTCTCAGACAGACCTACACGCTCCCTCCCAATAGAGCCACATTGTTTCACCCGTCCTTCATGCTCCCTTTTCGTTCGTTGAAATCTTGACTGACGGGTTTCTTTGAAATCTCGAATGATGGATTTCGTTGAAATCTCGACCAACAGATTTCCTTAAAATCTCGACCGACGGATTTCGTTGAAATCTCGACCGACGGGTTTTCTTGAAATCTCAACCGACGGATTTCGTTGAAATCTCGACCGACAAGTTTTCTTGAAATCTTGACCGATGGATTTTGATCAAATCTCGACTGACGGGTTTTCGATCGAATCTGGACCGACGGGTTTTCCATCAAATTTCGATCGACAGGTTCCGATCAAATCTTGACCGACGAGTTTTTGATCAAATCTCGACTGACAAATCTCGATTAAATATCGACCGACGGATTCTGTTGACATTTTCAGAGCGTATACAATCTGTTTACTAGTTCTTCATTGTTTACAAGAACTGTTTTCTGTCTGTTTAGAGGCTTGTTGGCATTTTTTGAATGTTAGCTTTTTTAGTTCAATGCCGAAACCAAGCAAAAGGGACTGATATTGATGTAGTAAATGTCCTGCCTGTCAGAGGACAATCCAAGGAAGTCACTCTTGAACTAATGCACATGCATAAACAACCACTCATATATGCCAAAATGTTCAACCATAAAATCAGTGTGTAGATCCGTTGAACAAACAATGAAAGTCTACTTCTACTTTGCTGCAAAATGAACTAAAATCAGATCCTACACTACTTTACTTGCATAAATTGAAAAAACAAGAAACAAAAACTAATCTACAACATGTTAGAAGTCCAAGAATCAAGAAACTAATCAGTCTTTTGACTCTTGGACATCCCAAGAACATCAATAACTAGAATGCTAGAGAATATGCAAGATTTATGCCACATTTCTAGCCTATTTAGTTTACTTGAATGCTGGCTCCTACATTAATCCACAAGAAAACATGAAATCTAATCCAGAACTAAGAAAGCTAGAAAACTAATCCACTCTAAATCCACAACCACACACAATATGAATGGAAGGGCATGATCATAGGGGCATCACTCTAGAAAACCATCATGATCAAGGAGCTCAATGGATGCATCTATCTCATGGAGGCTCTTCTCATTTCAACATGGAGTTGATACAATACACAAAAAGCTCCTTTTCACAAAGAGGGAGTCTCTTAAATAAGCAAGAGAGCTCCTTAGGTGGCATCCTAGTGGAATTTCCACATTTCACAAATTACAAGTGGAATAATGCTCTGCACTAGAGGTCACCATCAAAAGGTGGCTCACTCTACTTTCTTTAAGAGGAGTCTACTTGCATTTATTACATTTGCCTAGAAATACTAGTTCCTACATGGTCATTCCATCTTTCGGGATTCACCATGAGGCTTACACAATTATGGCTTGTTATTACTAACTAGCATTTCTCGGCTCTCATACTTGGCTCTAAGTCTTCATTCGTCTCGTCTTCTCAGAGACCTCCTCGGTCTAAGGTGAGAGGTGCTCTTGAGTTGCTCTGTCCGAGTATCTTGGGGATTCGTCATAATCAGCCAACAGATGCCGATCAAATCTCGACCGACGGGTTCTGATCAAATCTCGACCGACGGTTCTGGTTCCAATCTCGACCGAAGGAATTTCTCACCATCTCAACCTACCAACTCCATGCCAGATCATAGAACTTTCAGAAGACACCTCTGATTGGCATTTCAACTGAACCACCATCTCCCCAAAGCCTTTGAGACTGAAAAAAAAAAGAAAAAAAAGGCATGAACACCAAAAAAATCTCAAAAATAAAACTCATACAATAAAAAGCCTTTTTCATACCGAGTCTCCACCTTTACTTCCTTCAATACCCTAAATATCTAAAAAATACCCAAAATTCAAAAAAAAAAAAAAACCAAAAATCCAAAAAAAATCCAAAAACACCAGAAACACATACCCAACACAAAAAAGACACAATAGTACTCAATGAACAAATATATAGAACCTGAAATCCCAGAAGATTATCTCTACGAGATCAGGTCCCCTATAGATGAACAAATCAGATGTCATAGGTTCTACTGAATGCGGGCCCAAATACACGAGCCATCCACAAACCCATTCAACGGATAAGAATCTGATAGAACCGAGTTTTCACGAGCACAAGCCCATTTTTATGGTGCTGAACTCTAATGTGTTGCAAGACCCACTGCAACTCATACTGGACGATGTCGCTCCGCTTCGGCATTGGAGTCTTTGATTGTCACTTGGAAAAGTGTAGATCCTCGTTTGCTTACATAAAACCAAGTGCTTATTGTTGCCAGTCTTTATCACAAAAACTGTTTATTACAAGTTGTCGCGATTGGATCAGATTGTCTTATTGCTATAGGTGGTTGACATTCTCAAAATTGGAGAGCTCTCAGTAGCTTCACAACTTGCATGCTCGAGTGCTTTCCTCATGTCTCTTTGTTTTGTCACTTGTATTTGCCATGGATGGTTTCATCTTTGGTTTCTTGGCAGATTCTATCTTCTGGGAGGTCTGTATCCTCCATTTGCTTTTGGGTGTTTCCGTGGTTATTCTCTCAGTTAAAGTTCCAGTCTCAAGGAAAACCTTTGATCTGCAGGTTGCACAAACTTGATTATTAGTCTCAAGGGGATGGATTCATAAAAAATTGGTGGTAGGAACAGTTTTGGATGGACGGTTTGGTAACAGTAAGAAAACATGATGTAGACTTGGTGGTAGGGTGAAGGAACTGATAGTTCTACAGTTGCAGCCTTGGACTTTTGCAATATCGAACTTTGACCACCACTTGCTGGGTGAGGAGCTTGCTTTATTTGCAGGTTCACGGTTGTCTTCATCTTTCTTTTTCTACAGCTCTTTCTTTTGATCCTTTACTTTTGGATCTCTTTGGGCTTCATAGGAGGGGATCCAACTATCATTGCTCCCGAGAGTCTCTTTTGATCAAGATTGATTTGGCTCATCTGTTGCTTAAGTTTTTGTCCTTTCCTCCTCAGCTTCTTGGATATTTCTTTTTAGTTCTTCTAGCTGTTTCGCCTGCTTCTTAGGTCTTCGTTTGACTGATCAACCATTGTAGGTGTCAATTGGTCTTTGCAAGACACTTGCAATGATCTTTCAACTGCTTTGGTAGGACTATAACAAAACTAGGGATTTATCAGAAAAACAGTAAACTGATGATAAACAAATAGATGGAAGGTAGGGCAGAGGTGGTGACATTGGTAGATGGTGTGGACGATAGGCATGAGAATGGCGCAGAAGTATGGCAATAGGTCGGTTGAAGAAAGAGACTGATGTTCCAATGCTTGTGTTTTTCTTTCTGAAGGATCTTCATCGTGACTGGGGTACTTCTTCTGATTGAGTCTTTTTGGATTACCCATCTGTCTTCTTTAGTCTTGTTTTTTTCATATTAGACTTGTGACCTTGGCTGTCGATCTTGCTGATGTTGTTGCTGGCAGCGCAACTGCTCCAGTGGATCCAAGCAAATCCACTCTCTCTCCCCCCCCCCAAAAAAAAAAATTTGTTGGTGGGGATGTAATTGCTTGTAATTGTTCATGCTCAAGATTGGAGCGGCATGTGAAACACGTAGCTGAAACACGTTGAACATGCAACTGGACTAAAGATTAAACAAATTTTAACTAAATTTGTTTCGATCTTACTTTAGTTGACTCGAAGATAAATATGACAATGAGATGTAGGAATTAACTCTGATTGTACATGGATTTCCGATATTTCTCAAAAATCCTAAACTAATGTACAAGGGAATCTGAAGATGGATAGATGAATGAAAATGTGTTTTGGAGATGCTCTGCAGAAGACTCTCCTTGAGCAAAAATCAATCACACAAAATAGGTGACGAGAAACAAGGAAATAAACAAACGTTACAGAGAGTGAGAACTGTATAGCACTTGTCGAACAAAACTTGCATTCATCAACATTGATAATGTACCTTGATAGTTGCAATATTTCAGTTGTTTTGATTTTATATAATCTATGCTTAGTATAGATCATTGTTTAAAATAATAACTTACTTTTTTTTTTTTAGATACAAGCCCAATGTTCGCAATGTGTGGTGCATGACTATGCAATGAAATTGAATACATAACCATTGGTTATTATTCACTGGATAGCAAACGCTCTATGTTGCACTACAACATCACCAACCTGACTAGTTTAAAGAACTTGTTCTAATTTCCAATAGTAACAAAAAAAATCCGATGACAGGTTTTGTGGCTTGTCCTTATCAAAAGCCACAACAATTAATAAATTATCTTATTGAAATTTTTTTACACCTAGTAGATTGAGTTTCAGATTTGTTTGGCGGTAGCGGCACTACAAACGCATGCGCTGTGTAAAAAGATAGGCATATTGCTACTATAGAATTAGATTCTAGCTTAGTAAAATTTGTAAAAATACGAATGAAATCTATCTTAGTTTTGTCAGATGAATTAACTGAGGTAGAAAAGTCTACAGATGACAAAGACTCTGTAATTCCACTACCGAAAGAACCACAACCTCCCGCTAGTGGGAAAGTGGGTGACACAAGAGACTTTGCAGATGTCCTAGTTCAAGATTATAATGTTGTCATTGTAGACGAAACTGTTGAAGAAGATGTCGTTGTCTCTATTAAGTCTCCTCCTGAAAAGCCCAAAGACGTCAATGACCTTGATGATTTTTGGAAAGTATGTACATGACTATTTTCATCATTTTGAAAATTATATATGAATTTCAAACTTTTGTGACATGAAGTTTTTAAATTCATTTATATTTTTTAATATTATTTGCTATCTAAAATATTTTCGAATATTTTAAAATTTATTTTCAATGTTAATCTTTTAATACAAATTCAATAAATGTTTGTTTTAATGAATGTTGTTTTGGAATGACAATACTATTTTAAATTTGTTCTAAAATAATGTTTTTCAAAAGTTAATAAATATTATTAAGATTAGTAATATTTTTTATCTTTTAAAATATCAAAATTTATTAATGAAATTTCAAGCTCTTAATTATGATATTTAAAAAAAAAAGATTTTTAATTTTTTTAAAAAATATTTTCAAAAGTCATGTAGTATTTAAGTAACTTTTTGTAAAATTAGAGTTTGTGTGTTATAAAATCAAATTACATAAATTTTTTTAGATATGTGCAAATTATTATTCTAAAAAACTGAAATTTAAAAAAAAAAGAATTTATATTGCATTCATAAAATATTATTTCAAATAAAAAAAATTAATATTCCAGAATATTTGTTACATGATAATTTTTCAAATAAGTAAAATAATTTTTTTTGTTGATTTCAGTATTTTTATATTTAATGATTTTTTTTTTATCAATTAGTTTAAAATACGTGCAAAATTGAATATGTTGTCAAAATTCAATATCTAACTTTTTTAGTATGATTTTAATTCTTAGTAAAAAATGATACATTTTTAACATGATAATATAAAATTTGCAAAGTATTTTGAATATAGGCATTTAATATTACGAAAAATGGGTCTTCTATCATTTCTCTTTTTTTTGGTCAGCATGTTAATAGTTATTGCAATCTTCCTTAAAGTTGTCAAAAAAGGTGATGATAATTTGGTTTTTCAACTTGCTTGAATTTCGATTACTTCTTTTGATTTCTTTTCATAAGACTTTAGAGTTTTTTTTTAGCTTTAATATGATCCTATTTTCAAGTCATGTGGATTAGTATTGAAGAAGTTATAATCGTTCTTGTTTTCTGGGTTTTGTTAGTTTTCCTTCAAAAATTTCAAACTTGTTCTATTGCTAATTTGGCTTATCAAATCATTGCCAATCATTGATATGATTATATAGGCTAATAGAAGTTGCTCTTAGATTTTTAGAGATACTGCGTTTTTGTGATTTGGATCATTAATAAGAAATCTATGATCAGTTTAGTGAAGTTGGATCAAATTTGCCAGAATTATGAAATTTTCCTTTGAATTTCTTAATGAGAGAGATGTAGTTCAAATTTTCAATTTTTGATAGTATCCATTTCACCATTGAATCCTATTTTCAATAGTGAAGCTATTGTAGCTCTCCCTTTGGCTCCAACTTTCCTAGTAAATTCTCTATCATCATTTGCCGCATTCACTCTTCTTCGTGAAGAACCCCTTCGAATGTTCAAATATCTCAACAATCATAGAGAAAGACTAGCTTCTCATGATTTTCTACTTCTAGTTGGCAATCGCACCTCAAGAAGCTAGATACTTACATCAAAGAACTCAAGACTAAAGTTGTAATTATCAAGAGTGACATGCCTTCTCACGTAGCTACTTCAGCTAAACTCCAACAGCTTGAAAATTAGGTAGAATAGTATCATACGGTTGTCCCAATCTTGGGTAGATGTACTTAAAGGTAATACAGTTCCTCCACCTCTGCATTCACCTTCATTTATCTTAGCCACATTCATTGAGTGTCATCTGTGAGAGCACAAGGCCCTTCATATTCATGTCAAAGTTATTCTAAACCCCCAAAACGTTGTTGAACACACTAACAAGTTTTTGGCTGTGGATCTTCAACACCATAATATAGGTATTGAAATTGCATGGTGGCCTAAGAAGGACCCAAATACCCTATTTGAATTCAGATTTCTTGTGCTTATCTGGTGGCAATACTCGATCAAATATGAAACATTGGCATGCTCGACAAATGGTTGGTGATTGTTCCGAGAAAAGGCTATTGAAGTCTTTTCACGTGAATTATTTTACAAATGGTATTTCATTTGACAAACATCTACTATTGAAGAATATAGTATGCACTTTGCTAAAATAGTTGAATGTGTTCAATTTCTAATTGAAAAAACTAATGTGATATGCTACATTCATGGACTTGAACCTCAATTACGAGCAATCATGAAAAGCAATCCATATCATGGCAGTTATTATCTACAACAAGTAATGAGTTGTGCTATAATCAGAAATAAGAAACTACAGGGCATTTTGACTATCCCTACTTATGATGGTCAAAGCCATTCAATGAAAATAAGTGAATGACTGAGTTTCATGAACTATTACTTCTATTGTCATGCAAGTTCCAATTTCGATAAAGTCACTTTTGTGACATCGTATTTTATAGGATTTGTTGGATATTGGTGGCAACATGTTCAAAATTCCATGGAATGGAATTGGAGACATTTTAAAAGTGAATGTAGAAGAGTCTTTGATCAAGAAAAATTCATGAAATGGTGCTCTTTGATAGATATTCATTCAATAGCTTCTTACAATCAATCCACAAGGACACTAACGCTGCATTATTTGTTGAACGAGCCACATTATGTTCATTACTATCTGGATCAATTCCAATAGAAGCTCAAGACTACTATAGTCACATCCATGCCAATGGCATGTTCGCTAGATTACTCAATCCAATTGGCTATCCATTGCGAAGAACTTCAAAAAGAAAAATGGGAATAGACAATGAAATCATTCAATGATACAAGCCAACAATGTGCAACAACCAAAAGTACACCAACGAATTTTCATCCAGATGTCCAAGTTGAGGGTGATGCTTCAAGAGTTCAATTAGAAAAATCAGAAAAGTGAATGATTCAAGTAATGTCGATGATTCTTCATCAACATCATCCACTACAAGGGGACGGACGATTTCCAAGGCTTTTTTTGAGCATTTTTTTGAAAGATAGTTTCTAAAATGAGTCGCGGGGGGAGCGGAAACAAGTACACACATTTAATACAGATTATGTATCGTTAGAGGAAACATAAAGCGAGTAATCATAAAATAAACAAATGACATGTACCATTAATTGGCCCAAATATGTATTGTACCTTCATGGATTGAGGATGTTGGCCAACAAGTCCATCACGCATAGGGTGGAGTGTGCCCCTCATAAACCATCTTTCGTAGATGTTGTGAGTGATGTGCTTGCAAATACGCGCCACAAACGGGGCACACATTGTAACCACTAGTTTGGAGCCCTACATTGAGACAAAACAACCAACTTAATCGTGAGTCCAATGTTTGAATTGAAAGAAAATTTGTGAATGCACATAAAATTTAATATAATACCATGAATCAAACCAATAGCAAGGATATCTCAACTGAACTTTCCCCATAGCCAGGAAAGTCGTGCATCATCCACATGAAGATCCCCTTTACCACAAAATCTCTTTGTCTCAGTGGTCTTGATATAATGCTCACTTGAATTCCTTGCCATATCTTTAGCTCATCTATCAAGGGAGCCATATACACGTCCATATTTTTTACCTTGTATTTTTCCAGGATAAGAAGGGCGAGCATTAGGTGCCCCTTCTTTATACTTAGCCAAGGGGGGATGTTGTAGTTTACAAAGACAACTGGCCAAGTGGACCATGATGTGGAGCGCAAACTGAATGGATTCACACCATCCATGGCCAACCCCAAATGCAAATGGCAAGGCTCGTCCCTAAACTCATGCTAGGTAGCATCCACGTGCTTCCATGCTGGAGAATCGGCAGGGATTCTCATAGTATCGTCGGATGAACGATTGCTCGACTGCCATGTCATTAGCTCCGTGATGGAACTACACTTAAACATGTGGCGTATCCTGGGTATGATGGAAAAATGTCTTACCACCTTGGCGGGTATGGTCACTCCTTGTAAATCTTGCCTGTAGCAGTGTTCCCCACAACGTGGACACATGCTTGCCTCCTCAAACTCATCTCGATATAAGATGCAATCATTGGGACATGCATGGATGCTCTTGTAATCCATGCTGACCGCGGATAGCATTTTCTTGGCTTCTTGTCGAGACGTCGCCATGGTGTTATCTGGGGGCAACATTTTCTTGAACAAACTGTGACAAAATATAAATTTATGTAATTAGTTATATATAGTTTCTCACAACGCATGAATTAAAATAAAACAAGATTAGAGCAATTTGTCTATAACACACATGAAACAAGCAAGCTTACCCAAACAACTTCGTGACGCTCGCATCTGACCACCCGTACTTAGTTTGCAAGTTCAAAAGTAGCATACAATGTCGCAACTTTGACATTTGTGCACCCTCGTACAAAGGAGTGGATGCCAAGCCATGTATCATCTCTTTTTCCCTTGTCAATGTGGCCTCGAGTGGGCTTGTGAAGAATGCATGCATCATGTCATCCATGTCCCCCTCATTATCATGCGATGTGAATGGCACATCCTCGTGTGCTGTGTCTCCTCGGGACATATCTTTGTGCAAGTCCACGGGTGGTGTATGCGAGGAAAGTGGTGGCTCTCGTGCGCTTGCACGTCTGAATCTTGCGGATTGCATGGCAACATCTGGTTGAATTCTTCGATAGTCATGTGAGTGTGAGTCATCGTCCTGCACAATACAAGTGCAACAACAATCAAGAATAACATAATATTTCTCTAATCAGAAAGGGCGCCAAATAACATACATGGAAAAGGAACATGCAATCATGTTTTTTGGCAATACAAAGAGCTTTGCAAAGTAGAACTCACCAAAGAACCGACCTTTGTCCATAGAAATAATGACTCCCTCTCAATCTGACCATACATGCGAACATGTGATATAGTGGTACATCGCTCTCGTTGCAGTGCATACTTACATCATGCCAGGCCTTTGATCCTATATGTGATGGTCCTACCTCATTATCTGAAGATGACGAACGTGAATTCACCATTTGCATCGGTGTATCTTGGTAGTTGACAATGGATGGAACACAAAATTAGAAATGATCAGCAATACATCAAACAAACTAGATAAATGCATTGAGACGAACAAAAGACATGTATGTAATAACTAAATTTGAGACTAGTGCAACTAGTCTCTCGAAATTAGCAATATAATTGCAATATCGGATTACGCCTAGATATGCGAAGCATGCCTATGTGCATAATTACATGGCTAGGCTCGCTCTTCAGTTCTCGCCAGTTTCTTTACTATACTATATTGTCGGCTTTTTTGATTTTCAAAAATAGGTCTGGACCGGTTTTCTATAAGAACCATCGGTTCCTATATCTGGTTCCCAATATATACTATTTTTATGAAAATTAATAAAAAATCATTTCAAAAATGATTATTGCTAAAATAGACACTTGCTAAAAGCCATTAACAAATGTTAGGTTCTATACGGTGAATTGATACTTGGGTTATACCCCCCTCCTGTTAGATTTCTTATGCTCATTCTTAAAAATCGTTAAGTAATGAGCATCTTGAAAACAGAAGGCCGACAACATGATTTTGAACCTTCACGTTTTTCTTTTAAGTTTTTTTTTCCCATTTATGCCTTAAATGATTTAAGGCACCTTTGCTTTTGCCTTCTTCGCCCTTTTTCATGCCTTTACGAAAAATGCGACATACCGGCCAGAATGACTTAAAAACCATTTCTAGACCACCTTCGCCTTTTTTGCCTTTTTGCGAGAAAAGCGACACAAAACCCAAAATGCCATTTTAAGACACCTTCATTTTTTTTGTTGCCTTAAAACTAAGACACCTTCGGATTTTTCGCTATCTTAAAATCTAAGGGCGTCTTCAGGATCTACATACCTTCAGTCTAACAGACACCTTCGGGTTTTTTTTGGCTTTTTTGCATTTTTTTTTCTCACATTGGCAAACGGACGTCGCCAAACGTATCACCAGCCCTAAAAACAGCTGGACAACCAAATATCCAAAAGGCGGTGAAGCGGTTACCAACTTTTGTACATATGCAAAGACTGGCGTAAGTAGCCTTAAAGGATTGTAAGATATTTTAGTTAGAATTAAAGTTAGAATCACTGTGTTACTGTATTGTGGGTCCTATCAGTGGATAAGGATCAGTTGGCCTCGCCACGAGGCAAGTCGATGGGACACGCGTCCCGCCAACGACAACCTGGGTCATGCATGGGTTGTCTGAGTGAACAACTATATGTACAGTGTAATTTCATTTTGAGAAATACAGTTGCTATGTGAGCTTGTTGAGGAGAGTGATTTTATGTCTGTGTTACTGTCTAGCATGATCTGTGTTCATGTGCAAAGCAAATTCTAAGTTGGTATCAGAGCCGTACAAGGAGTGTACACAGTACAGTGTCGCCGTTGAAGAGAGCTTCGGAAGAATTGTCTTCTGAGAGTTCAGGGTTTTACGGCGGGGTGAAGATGGAAAGAGAAGCACTGGTGCACGGTTTCTAATTTATAGAGGCTTGCTAAGCTCAGCAGAGGGATTATTAGCCTGTGCATAGCATCAGACAGGGAAAAATTTGGTGAAAAATTGACAGTTTCGAAGCCAGTTGAAAATTGAAACCGGACTTGGGGTTACGGTTTTTATACATAATTGGTGATTTCTTCACTGTTTTTGCACCGTTTTGGATGCCGTAAGGACAGGAAGGAAGCTAATCACATTGTCAATGAGCCTTGGAGAGATTCTGAGGTTTGTGTCAAAGATTTGTCTCCAGACAGTTAACCTAGCAGATTTGCGGTAAAAAGGTGAAAAAGCCACTTTGTCAAGTTGAGCTAAAATCACCGTTTCTCCACGGAATTTCCTGACTGACTCTAAAGTCATGGATTCAGTAGGGCGACCCTACTCCAGGCCTCAGATCGTGTTCAAAACGATGTACAGGAGAGGTTGATCCAACATTTTTCAGGGAAGGAAGGCACAGCCGCAGGCAGGGAAGTCGCAGGCTGTTCGCGCGCCCAACAGAAACACTTAGCATAGTGTATCGAAGACCATAGCGTCTGCAAGAGTTTAGTTCGATGCCCAGATGTCCTTTGAACCTGTGGATGAGGTGTCAAATGAATCAACGGTCCAGCATCTGTGATGGGAGAGAAATGTGAACCACAAGATCTGGTTCAGCTATTGGATGAGCTTTAAACAGGGTCCTGAAGAATTGAAGTGGATTTTGGCCTTCAACTTCATTAAAAATTTTCATATTGAAAGTTGAGTTGGGTCCCTTCACAAGTGAAGAGTGAAGTTTCTTCAAAGTGAAGAAACAGTTCAAAAGCTAGAAAAGTCCCTATTTTTGGGTCCTTTGCCCATTTTGACCCAAACGAAAGGCTATAACCTCCAAACGAAGGGCACCCGGACTGTACCTGCAAATACGGTACAACAAAACAGAGCAGTTGCAGCGGAGAAAGTGTTCGGAGTACGTCAGAAGTAGTTTCACCATTCCACTGGGCGCGTTGTTGGGAGTTGACGACTAAGTGCATTTCGGAAGGTGACGCCAATTTGGCTTTCAATTGGTGGAAAAGCGGCGAGTGGCTTGGTAAGAAAAAAAGTGCAGGTCATTATTTTCAGCTTTTGACATCACTGTTGGCCTCAACATACTGTTCTTAGCCTAAGGCAGAAGTTTTAAGAAGTTTTGTGATGGCAAACATGGGAGAGTCCATTTTGAGTGAAAGTAGCAAATTGGGCGGGATTTCCAACTATGCAGTGTGGAAATTCAAAATGAAAAACATACTGATGGAGAAAGATGCGTGGGAAGTCATCACAGGTGATGAGAGAAGGCCGCCAAATGAAGCAGACATCAAAGTGTTCGACAAAAAGATGAGGAAAGCTTTGACCTTCATTAACTTGTCAGTGAAAGATCACATCGTTACCCACATTTGTGATGCTATTATACCCAGACAGGCATGGGATGTGCTAAAGGAGCAGTTCGAGATGTCAAATCCGTCAAGAATCATGTTTCTGAAGTCAAAGTTGAATAGTGCCCACATGGAGCAAGGAGAGCACATTCAGACGTACATGACCAGAATCAAGACAATGAGAGATGAACTGCATTCTATTGGAGAGCGCATACGTGATGTGGAACTGGTGCATAATGCATTATGCGGCATTGCAGCACCCTATCAGATGTTTGTGAGCGGAATAGTCTCAAGAGAAATATTGCCAAGCTTTGACGAGCTCATAGGAATCTTGATGCAGGAAGAGCAACGACGAGAAATGGTGAAAGCTAGACGTCAAAATACTGATGATCAGGCACTTGCAACACGCCAAAAACAGGGCAAAGGCAAGGGCAAGAAGAAGACTAAACAACAATTTGCCAAGTTTCAGGAGGATGAGGGATCTTCCAGCAAAACTAAAAAGAAAGGCAAGTGCTTCTATTGTGGTAAAAAGGGCCACTGGAAGAGTGAATGTCGCAAATTCCTGGTGGAACAAGACAAGGAAAAACCAAAACAAGCAAGTAACCTTGTCGATGAAGGTGAGATTGAAGACTCTAGCATCTTCATATCTACATTGTCATCTAATCAAGATGATCAAGCATGGTATATTGAATCAGGAGCCACAAGACACATGACAGGTAACAAGAAATGGTTCAGTAGCTTGAAGACATTGGATAATGGGACATCTGTTTCACAAGCAAATGGTGAAATATGCATGATCAAGGGAATAGGCACAGTTTCAATCCAACTGCCTGATGGAAAAGCAGGATGATCAGAGAGGTACCTTACGTACCAGGTTTGAAGAAAAATCTACTTTCTGTTGGAGTCATTACTGATCAAAAGTTGAAAGTAGAATTCGCCCATGATCGTTGCTTTGTGAAGCATGCGAACCAAAAGTTCAAAGTTATTGCGAATGGAGTTAGAGAGCCCAATACAAAATTGTACAGGTTGAATGCTACAATCAAGGGGCAACATGGACTTGTATCATCCGTTCCTTCGCAAACTGAGTTGTGGCACAAGAAGCTTGGTCACTTGAACTTGGGAAGCCTCAGTTTGATGAGAAAATTGGAGATGGTAACAGGACTACCTACAATAGAAGATCACTTGAAATCGATGTGCGAATCTTGTATATATGGGAAGCAGCATCGAGAGAAGTTCAATAAAGGGGATGTTGCAAGAGCAAAGAACATCCTGGATTTAATCCACACAGATTTATGCGGGCCTATGAGGACCATGTCCTTAGGAAAAGACTTCTATTTCATGACCTTTATTGATGATATGTCACGTAAGACGTGGATCTACTTCTTGAAGAAGAAATCAGATGCTTTTGATAACTTCAAGAACTTCAAAAACTTGGTCGAAAATCAGACAGGTAAGAAGATCAAAGTCCTAAGATCAGATAGTGGAGGTGAGTATAAGTCTAATGATTTCAATGATCTTTGTGATCAATGTGGGATTAAAAGACAATTTATGCAAGCTCATACTCCTGCTCTCAATGGTGTAGCTGAGCGCAAAAATTGTACAATTGTGGAAAGTGCCAGATCTATGCTAGCTGAGATGAAATTACCAAAAGATTTCTGGTCAGAAGCATGTAGCACGACAATCTATTTTCAAAATAGAAGTCCTACCATTGCCATACCAAAAATTACACCTGAGGAAGCATTCACAAAGAAAAAGCCAAAGATGAACCACTTGCGAATCTTTGGATGTAAGGCCTTTGTACATATTCCTAAGGAAGAAAGACGTAAACTTGATGTAAAAACTATCAAGTGCATATTCCTAGGATATGATGATCGCGTGAAGAGCTATAGATGTTTTGATCCAGTCGAAAACAAAATCCATATAAGCCGAGATGTTATCTTTGATGAATCCAGGATGTATAAAGATGAAGATGCTGAGAAGATAGACACATCCAGTAGGAAAAATTATATAGTGAGGATACCACCTGATGATGATCCATTCATTGACCTTCTGAGTGATGAACATGAGGATACATCTCAAGATACTACTACTCAACCTCATGAAATAGGTTGGAGAGGTAGGGACAAACCTTTTGGTGCAAGAAGGATTGAAATTGCAGGTGACAAACGCAAGGAGAAGGATGTACCGTGGGATACATTTTCACCAGGAAGCCGATCACCTGACAGAAAGCTCCCTAAGTGGTTTGAGAGATTGATGGAGAGCCACGATATAGATGACTTTCCAGGATCATCTAACCAGGGAGAGCTACGAAGATCAACAAGAGAGAAGATACTACCTGAAAGGTATGAAGCAAATTATGCTCTGTTATCCAACATTATTCAAAGCATAGAACCTTCAACTTATGGTGAAGCGAAGGATGATGACATTTGGATCAAAGCCATGGGAGAGGAGATGGAGTCAATTGCTAAGCATAGCACATGGGATTTAGTAGAACCACCAGTTGGCAAGAAACCCATTAGTTGCAAATGGGTATATAGAACTAAGTACCATGCAGATGGAAGCATAGCAAGACACAAAGCAAGATTGGTAATCAAAGGGTACGCACAAAATAAAGGCATTGACTATGAGGAGACCTTTGCGCCGGTGTGTAAGTGGAATACTCTACGTCTACTTATTGCTTTAGCTTCACATTTTGGTTGGCCTTTGCATCAGATGGATATGAAATCTGCTTTTCTAAATGGTGAGTTAGAAGAAGAAGTGTTCATGGATCAACCTGAAGGCTTTGTAACGAAAGGACAGGAAAATAAAGTATGTCGCTTGAAGAAAGCACTTTATGGTCTTAAACAAGCACCACATGCGTGGTATAGTAGGATTGATGCCTACTTTCGTTCAAAGGGGATGGTAAGAACACATTCTGATCCAAATCTATATGTCTTATGCTTTGATGGTATGGTTGCTTTGATTGCTCTTTATGTTGATGACTTGATTATTACGAGAAATAATCAAGAGATGATAGACATGATGAAGAAAGACCTCATGGAACAATTTGAGATGACGGATCTCAGCCTGATGCATTACTGCCTTGGAGTAGAAGTGTGGCAAAAAGGATATGAAGTGGGTTTAACACAGGTGAAATATGTCAAAGAGTTGTTGCACAGGTTTAGGTTGCAGGATTGCAAACCAGTAAACACTCCTATTGAACCAGGTAAAAGGCTTTCTTAGCTTGATGAATCACAGTCATTTGATGCTATGCTATATAGACAGTTAGTTTTGCAACCACAACAACAACATCACAGCCAATCATCATCCAAGACCAAGCTATTTTGTAGGTACTGCAAAAGAACCAACCATGATATCAAGGACTGTCGAGTCCTCAAGCATAATGAAGCTAGGAAGAAGATGCAGCAGCAACAACAAGGCAACTCTGACACAGTCAGAGATTCGCAAGAAGATGAGAGAGCGCTGATGGTACAAGATCAACCCAACAGAGATGCCCATCAGTGGTATCTCGATTTAGATTCCTCTCAGCTCATGACTCCATGCAAGGACCTTTTCTCTACACTCACAGCTATAGAATTGAAGTACATCTTCTTTGGTGACTCCAGTTCACATCAAGTGGAAGGCCAAGGCTCGACTACAATTCTCTGATGGCATCACTAGACAACTTAATGGTGTACTTTATGTATCCAAATTAACAAAGAACTTATTGTTTATTAGCAAGATCATTGGTCAAGGGTATAGAGCTTTGTTTACTGCTAGGCGATGTACTATTTTAGATGAGAATTCAAAGAAAATCCTCTCTGTTTATAGAGAAGGAAATTCGTACATACTAAGTCACAATGTTGCTCTTTTTGTGAGTTGTTCAGATGCTAATTTATGGCATCAAAGACTAGGACATCTAACTGTTCTGTCTTTGTCTTCTTGTCCTTGAAGTCTTTCTTC
Organism: Diphasiastrum complanatum; assembly: GCA_029204225.1. NCBI lineage: Eukaryota > Viridiplantae > Streptophyta > Lycopodiopsida > Lycopodiales > Lycopodiaceae > Diphasiastrum > Diphasiastrum complanatum. Next base: position 7,077 of record MU831832.1, on the reverse strand, counting down.
TTTTTGGATTGCTGCTTGGTTGAGTAGAGTGCCATGGATTTGGTACTCGTTGATGTGGACAAGCTTTTCCTCCTTACTTTTTCCTGCAACAGACTTGCTGTCAATTGTTGTAGAGTCAGCGCAGGAGTGTTGCTAAGAAGCAACACTAAATTGTCATAGGAGGATGGAAGACCAGCAAGAAGAGACATGGTACAGTCTTCTTCTAATATAGGTGATCCTATTGCAGCTAGTTGGTTTAGCAATTGTTTGAACTCGTTCAGATGGTCGCTTACTGAGGTGCCTTTGCTCATTCTGAGTGTTAGCATCATCTTCCTCAAGAAGAGACAAATGGACACATCTGAGGTCTCGTAGATTCTTGTAAGAATATCCCACACTTTTTTAGAGGTGGTGTTGTTTGACACATGAGCAATCTGAGTGTCTTTCATATTCAAGGATACAATGGCAAGTGCTTTGCCATCCCTTGCTTCCCATGTTGGAAGCAATTAAGGTTCTATCGGCTTGGGTATTGAACCATTTACGTACCCCCACAACTCTTTTTTGGTCAAGATCATTCTCATCTTGAACTTCCACATGTGGAAGTCATCTTTGTTGAATTTGTTGATCAAGCGGATCTCTGAAGTTGCACCTTCCATAACAATCGTGTAGCAGAAATGAAACACAAACAGAAACCACAGTTCTATAAAGTTAGAATAAGTCCTAGACTCTAGTAATCCAGTGAACCTTGGCTCTGATACCACTTCTGTGAAAGCAGGCACTGATATCACTCTATGGGAAGAAATAGATATCAGCACTAATACCACTTCTATTGGAAGGAAACACAAATTGTTATAACCAAGATCATGGATTACTTGGGAAATGGAGTTACGAGCAGTTCTTTGTGTGTGAAATCAGATTATCTTTGTAGGAGTCATAGACTGTTGTAAAAGAGAGATTGCAAAGACAATAAGGTGCCTGAGACAGCCATGCAATCCTCTAATACTGATAATCTTATATTAAGAGAGTGTAGAATTAATTTAGACATCAGAGACAGCCATACAAATCTCTTCTTAATAGTGTTTATGTGAGAGGAGCGAGAGTTATCATTCAACAAGTTCTGTATATTGAAGTCGTAAATACAACTTTCAAACCACAATACAATTGCGCTAATATGCCGTGATCCTACTAACAGATTCAGGACAATTGCTAAGGTTCTAAAATAGTCCTCTCCCTCTATATATATCACTAACTCCAAGGAGTCAGCTATTGATAAAGGGCGTTCTCTGTGAAAAATACAGATCCTAAGTGGATCTAAACTCCAAGATCATTGGCTTAAATGCTTGCACTCCAAACTACATAAGCTAGGAATTGGCAACACATTCTATGCTACCTAGAATGCAAAGAACTTGATCAAAAAGCATTTATCACAAATGGAAACTTCCATAAACATCAAGTGCGGACCAAAATAGCATTATACAGTCCATAATACATCAGCCTACCACTTTTGGAAAGCACCTAAGATCATACACAATAGCTTGAAGACAATACACACAACAATGCTCTCAATGGAGGAAGAAACAATGACAATGATCTATTGATCTCAATGAAGCATACAAAAGGTTTCTCCAACCTGTTCTCCACGACTTCCCTACTATTTATGGATGAGGAAGATGACTCTCTCTCCTCTCTCTAGAAGGTACTTGACCCTAGATATTCCCTATATAGGAAAAATAGCTAAAAATGGCTTATATGACCAAAATACATCAAAATGGTCTCATTTTGAAGGGTATGAAGTTTGACACTTCATCATACTAAAAAAATACAGTAAATAAAAACATTGTGGCCTGGTTCACACGTGTGAAACTCCAGAACCAAAACTATTTACAATTTTAGCCAATTTAGGCCTCAAACTAGCTAGGAAATGTTGACAATTTTCACACTCCCTCTTCAACATTGGATGCTAGTTTCAACATAGTCTTTGAGCACATTCCAAGATTAGATCTATGCATTAAATATAGGTCCTTTCCCAATGGTTTGGTGAAGATATCAGCCACACACTCCTTTGAAGAGACATGTTGAAGCTCCACCTCTTTGGCAATGACTTGATCTCTCACAAAATGGTGAGCAATCTCAATGTGCTTGCTCCTTGCATGAAAAACAGGATTGCTTGCCAAGCTTTGGGCTGAAAGGTTATCACAAAGTATGATTGGAGTCTTCTCTGGTTCCAGCAAGTGAAGATCCAATAACATCCTCTTGATCCAAAGAATCTCCTTGGTGCATGTTGTTAATGCCTTGTACTCGGCTTCGGTGGAAGATAGAGAGATAGTTGGTTGCTTCTTTGATAGCCATGAGACCACTCCATCTCCAAGATAGATTGCAAAGGCACTTGTTGACTTCCTATCCATTTGATCACCTGCAAAATCTGAATCTGAAAATCCACAAAGGTTAGGTGTAGTACCTCCATACAAGATGCCAAAATCTCTAGATCCCGAGATGTATCTAAGTACTCTCTTTCCTAGCTTCCAATGAGCCTCACTAGGATCTTGCATAAATTGACTTAGTTTACCAACCACAAAGCTTAGATCAGGTCTTGTGATGGTTAACCATATAAGAGATCCTATTAGCTTTCTATAGAGAGTAATGTCCTTGAAGGATCTTTCATTACTTCTTGTAGTTAGCTTTACATTTGATTCCATAGGAGTAGAAACAACTTTACAATCTTCCATATGAAACCTTTTTAGAATAGAGTTAACATACTTTTCTTGACATATGAATGTAGATTTAGAAGTTCTAATAATCTCTATTCCTAAGATATAATGAAGTTTACCAAGATCTTGAATTTCAAACTCTCTTTTGAGTGCCATCTTGATTTCATCTATATCTAGATTGTTACCACCACTTAAGATAATGTCATCAACATAGATCAAAAGTAAAGTGATATCATTTTCATTCAATCTAAAGTAGAGAGAATGATCATACTCACTCATAACAAAGTTTTGAGAAAGTAAGAAGGAATTGAGCTTAGCATACCAACTCCTTGGTGCTTGCTTTAGCCCATACAAACTCTTTTGGAGATAGCACACATGATTAGGCTCATCATGTGAAACATAGCCCTCGGGTTGCTCCATGTAAATATCTTCTTCAAGATCACCATTCAAGAAGGCATTAGTAACGTCCATTTGCCACATATCCCAATCATAAAGAGTTGCAAGAGAGATTAGGATTCGAATAGTTACCATCTTTGCCACGGGTGCAAAGGTCTCATCATAGTCAATACCATATTCTTGAGCATACCCCTTTGCCACCAACCTTGCCTTGTACTTGTTGATTGATCCATCTTGATTTGTCTTGATCTTGAAGATCCACTTACAACCAATTGCCTTCTTGTCCTTTGGAAGCTTTACCAACCTCCATGTGTTGCTTTTGATGAGTGCTTGATGCTCATGATCCATGGCTTGGATCCATTCCTTCTTTTGAATTGCTTCACCTACACAAGTTGGTTCATCAAAAGAGGTAAGAAAAGCAAGGTTAGAGTTGTCCACCACTTGCTTTCCTTTTTCATCATAGGTTAGCCTTGATGGCTTAGCCCTTTGCCTTTGAGTCTTCCTTGAAGTTTGCTTTGGAGTGGCATCTTCATCTTCATCCAAGACATCTTGCACATCATGATGATTAGTAGGCACATCAACATCAACATCAACAACATTGGAAACATTCTCTTCATGAAAGATGACATCCCTACTTATGACAACTTTCTTTGTAGAAGGAATGTACACTTTGTAGGCCTTGCTTACTTCACTATAGCCAACAAACACACCCTTCTTTGATGAAGGATCTTCTTTAGTTCTATCATCAAGTGTGATATTGACAAAACATGTACATCCAAAGATCCTACAATGCTTGACACTCGGCCTTCTACCATAAAGAACCTCATGAGGAGTTTTACCATCCAAGGAAGCACTTGTCCATCTATTACATAGATAGTTAGCACATGCTAAAGCTTCCCCCCAAAAAGACTTAGCAAGATTAGCATGTAGTCTCATTGCCTTGGCACATTCACAAAGGGTTCTATTCTTCCTCTCGGCCACTCCATTCTGTTGTGGAGTCCTAGGACTAGACATCTCCCTCTTAATCCCATGTGCTATACAAAAGTCTTTGAACCTATTTGAGGTGTATTCCCCTCCATTATCAGATCTTAAGCATTTGATCTTTGTATTGAATTGGTTTTCCATTTCATTCTTGAACTTGACAAATGCAGCAAACACTTCATCCTTACTTTTAAGAAGATAGATCCAAGTATACCTACTAAAGTCATCAATGAAAGTTGCATACATCTTTGCCCCACCATTGCTAGTTGTACTAGAAGAATGAATATCAGAATGCACAAGTTGAAAAGCTTCTTTAGATCTAGAAGTAGATCTAGAATAAGCAAGTCTATGAGATTTGGACAAGGCACAATGTTCACAAACACTATTGTTTGCAACAAGACTTTTAGGGAGACCAAGAACAAGCTCTTTCTTTGCCATTACCTCCAAAGATTTGAAGTTGGGATGGCCCAACCTCTTGTGCCAAACTTCTTGGTTTGTCAATTGCTCCCTAGCCATACATCCTTCATGATTAGAGATCACACATGCATCAAGCTTGAAAAGTTTACCATGCCTCCTACCTTGAGCAATCAAGGATCCACATTTACTTATCAAACATGCATCTCCAATGAACTCCACATCAAGTCCTTTGTCAATCATTTGACTTACACTAAGCAAATTCTTAGTGATTGAAGGAATGTACAAAACATTTTCAAGATTTGCTTTTCTATTTGTTGAAAGGGAAATAGGAATAGTGCCTATGCCTTTGATGTCACATTGACCATCATTTGCAGTGTAGATGATGTTACCTTCTCCCTCATAAGACAATAAGGATGTAAAGTATTCCTTATGTCTTGTCATGTGAGATGAGGCTCCACTATCAATCCACCAAGGATCATTATCATCTATGTTGGCTAACAAACTTGAAGTCATAACAAGTGATTCACATGTGTTATGTTCTTCCTCATCTATTGTAAGATTTCCTTGCCTCTCTCCTTGCTCTCTTTTCTTCTTATAACATTCATTTGCAAAATGACCTTTTATCCCACAATAAAAGCACTTGAACTTTGACTTATTGTTCTTAGTAGAAGAGGAAGAGGAAGAGTGATCATCATGATCAAAGTTACCACCTTTGGACCATTTCCCTTTGCCTTTACCTTTGCCCTTGAATTTGCCTTTGTGAAGAAAGCCTCTTCACCTCCACCTTGCAAGGATGCACCATCAAGCTTTGATTGCAACCTATGTTCTTCAGCCAATAAGATTTCTTGCAAGTCAACCACACTTGGCAAGACTCTTTGAATGGCAAAACTTTGCACAAGGTTAGCATGTTCATTTAGCAAACCATTCAACATAACTTGGACTATTTCACCATCTTTTATGTTCTCATCAATGCATGCTAAATCATCACTTAGGGACTTAACTCTCAAGATAAATGCATGAGCACTTTCACCCTCTCTTTGCCTACTAGAAAATATTTGTCTCCTTAGGGTCAATACCCTAGATGTGGACTTTGATTCAAAGAGCTTCTTTAAGGCATTCCATGCCTCACTTGCACTTTGACACTTTCCAACTTCCTTGAGAAGTTCATTTGTAACATTCATTTTAATGATATGAAGAGCCCTTTTGGCCTTCTTATCAAACCTTTGTTGCTCTTGAAGTGTGAGAGGTCTCTCTTCAATTTCTGCAACTATGTCCATGAGTTCATTCAACTCAAGTAAGGACTCCATCCTCACTTTCCAAGTAGAGTAGTTTGATGAACTCAACCTTTCACTAGACTCTAGCATGATCCCACCATTGGAAGCCATGATTCTAATGTTTCTTCAACTTTTAGGTTCTGTCCTAAAGCACTTAGCACTCACTTTTCTCTCAACAAATGATAGATAAAGAGATCTATGAAGATTTAGGACCCTAAAACACTTCTATCTTGAACCTAGATGGTTTCCAAGCATAGAAAGGAAGATTGAAACACATGCAACACTTTGCACACACTAAGAATGGATTACAAAATCAAACCAACCTGAACACACTCTTGCTTAAGCTCTAAAACTTTCCAGCAAGTGACCAAATCAAGTTATGGTGTGAAGAGTTACTTGCATTCTTAGAAAATACCCAAAACTAGGATGCCAAGATTACCTAGTAATGAACAAACTTGATCAACATATGATCAACACACTAAGATATTGATTCAACCTGTAAAACCACATGTAAACCACACTTCTAAAAGTTTATAAACTCCAGCAAGTGATAAATACAAGATTTAGAGGTGAATGAATGAGCACACTTAGTGAATCACAAGACTAGCTTCACTATCTTGTCAAATCTTGGTGTTTAGATGTAGATCTAAGATCACTTCACATGAGAATGTTCCTCAACCTGTTAAGAACCTGAAAACACACTTGCATAATGTTTAACACCTTCCAGCAAATGCTCCAATCAAATTACATAAGGAGAGTTACTTACATGCTCAACAAAGTACACCAAAATTTATGCCAAAATTGATGACAATCTTTACAATTGCCTCTTCACAATGGAGCTTACAATATGTTCACCCAAAAAAGGGGATCTTTCATCCAAATGGGAGCTTTGCTCAGCTTTAGGAGAATTACAACTCACTCAAAAGTAGCATTTGTCATCCACCTTAAGGAGAAGTCTTCATCCCCTTAAGGTGAGTGTTCATCCAAGAATGGAGATTTGTCAACAATAGGATTGAAAGAACCTTGTTAGTATGAATATGCAACAAGCCTCACAATCACAAAAGATTAGGTGTATATGACTCTGATCCAAATAGTTTATCTTTTCAGCCTACTGATCTTCACTAGACCTGAAATATGCTTTGTTGATCCACAAGTTCAACTCACAAAACAAAGGCTTCGTAAGATATTTGAGCAACAAAGCAATGCAAACTCATGCTAGAAACTTGATCAAACATCCAATATCACCAAAAATGGAATACTTACTGAATAGAAGCCAACCAGCTCTTGATACCTGTAAAAAATACAGATCCTAAGTGGATCTAAAC